>JANHGB010020693.1:0-142538 GCA_026283785.1 Coracopsis vasa
TGCTCCAGTCCCCTGATCATCCTCGTGGCCCTCCTCTGGACTTGTTCCAACAGTTCTATGTCCTTTTTATGTTGAGGGCACCAGAACTGTGCTCAATACCCCAAGTGAGGTCTCATGAGAGCAGAGGCGCAGGATCAACGCCTTCGACCTGCTGGTCACACTCCTTTTGATGCAGACCAGGATACGGTTGGCTTTCTGGGCTGCTAGTGCAGATAATCAAGAGCAGAATCCAGCTGAGAATGAATGACCTTTTAAAGCTACTGCATTGCATATATTCTGTCAGTACCTTCAGTCTGTCCTGTTACTTTTTTTCTAGCTCCTGATACAGGAACAAAGAAAAGGGTTTTGTGCAGGAACAGGAAAATACACTCAAAAAGTTTCAGATCAGGACTTATGAGGTGATATAACAGTAAATAATTTGACTTTAGAGTCTCACGTTTAAGCTAGTAATTTTATGGCTGCTTTAATATTTATTACCAAATCAGTTTTCTAATGTAAGTCAAATACTTGTTTAATCAAAGTTATCAGTCCTTTTGTGATTTTTTTTAGTCAGTCTATCAAACCTCTCATCCATCCCTCATTCCAAAGTAGTAAGAAAATATAGTTAAATAAGAAAAAAGGGGAAAAAAAAAAAGGAAAAGTAAAAAAAAAAAAAAAAAAAGAAAGGTTTAGACTAATAAACTCTTTTGAGAACCACTGTAGGACATCACAAGCAACACAGCTCAGCAGCTGTGATTAGGGATTGGAGCAGGGCTTTGGTATTGATCTCATGAAGGTCTGTGCAGAAACACTTGCAGAAGCTACACTGCTTGCTTTATTAGTCTTTTTAAATTGTATTTTTCAGAGGAGATGAAAAACCCTAGCAGGAATATCCCCTTAACTGTGATGACTGCTGTTCCTGCAGTAATAGTTTTTTATTTACTGGTGAACATCTCATATCTGACTGTCCTCACACCTAAGGAAATTGTCTCTTCAGGTATGGATTATTTTTTTTTATTAAAAATGTGTTGTCCATTAGCATACCCATCTGATGCCAGTTTACTGGGTTTGGGTTACTTCTGCTCATCTGACTTCACAGTCCAGAATTTTGGGCTTCGTTCTAAGTTTTAACAGAGAATTCTTGTCTAATTTTACTGTATGACACAAGTTGGACTGAATACAGACAGATGTTATTAGGTGTTGAAAATTTTGGCTTATACCTGCACTGTCTAGAAAGAAATCAGAATTGTGTTAAACCCTGGAACATCAGGTGAAGATCAAGTCTCTGCTGAGTACAGAGAAGGCCTTTGTTTTCCTGTAGTTTTAATCCTCTCTCCTCCTTCCTTCCTTCCCTACCTGGTGGCTCAGGCTAAAGCCATTACTGCTTAGGAGGTGGACAAGTCTGGTGTGATA
Source organism: Coracopsis vasa (assembly GCA_026283785.1). Lineage (NCBI taxonomy): Eukaryota > Metazoa > Chordata > Aves > Psittaciformes > Psittacidae > Coracopsis > Coracopsis vasa. The sequence goes on from JANHGB010020693.1 coordinate 1,393, forward strand.
AGTAATATGAAAAAGACTGGGCACAATAACGTAGCCATTTTGTGTGTGTGTAATTTATAATAGATACTGTGATTCCTTAGAAGAGCCTATACAAAAGTCCAGTGTATGTAAAGCCTCTCTCAGATCCTGTACCAATACGCTGTCTGTGAAAAGGTCTGAGAGGAGCTGTATTTGTCCTTGATTGTCCAAACAGCACCTTTTAAATACCACTGTAATGAGGGTGAGCTGTCAGACCTTGCCTCTAGGAGTGACAAAAAACAGATCCCCTGGGAAAACATCTCAATAACATAAATGGGAGTGGAGTAGCTGTCACTCAGCAACCTCGTATTATCACTCAGCCATTGTCAGGCTACCTGCTGGGAGAGATGGATACATTTGCAGATCCATCCTACAATGAAAGAGGCAGAATATCTGTGCATAGCAGCTGCCCAGCTGGCATGGCCAGCTCCAAACATACCAGGGGAGCTGTGCTTATCTGTATCAGGTGAGGAGATGGCATTAACATTATAGCGCTTCTTTCAAACATTGCTATAAGTTGCTGTTCCTTCATAACATTTTTTTTGGTGTGTGTTTTCCCCATCTCTAAAAACTTCCTATGCTGTGCAGATAACTGCAGGACCTATATTCCTCAAGGCAGTTGGTTATAAAACCACTAAATATTATTTGTTGCTACAGTATGGGCTATAGCTAATTTTTAAACAATATTGAACATCCGTCATTCAGACATAATCTTTCACATTTCCCAGTTCGACCCAAAGCAAAACCTCATTAATAACACACTTGCTGACCCATCTCTGTGCATACAGGCGCTGCTTGTGTTGGCAGTTTCCTAACAGTAGATCACGTTACCACTGTGGCCATGCTGGGGACTTCATTTTCTTTGCCCTCATGGCCTTGCCCATGTGTGTATGTTTGTGATGCATGGTGGTGAGGTGCAGCTTTCTCCTACTTGGAGGTCCATTATTGTGGTATTGGTTCCAGCAGGTTTACCTGGCTTGCTCTGGCAGGCACTACTCCTTCTTGCTGTCATCCCTTCCCTCCCCTGGAAATTTTTAGCTCCTTTGTTAGTAGGATTAGGTTAGTCATGTTTGACTACTGTAACAGAAACCAGGGATTGCTGGTAAATAATAGGTGTTGTACCTTAAATTTTGTTTCTGTTGAGTGTGCCAGTAATTCAGAACATGGTACCTATGCTGCACTAATACTTTGCTTTCTTGCAGTTGCTGTGGCAGTCACTTGGGCTGATCGAGTAATCCCCTCTGTTGCCTGGATCATTCCTCTCTCTGTTGCTGTCTCAATATTTGGTGCCCTCAACAGCAGCATGTTCACACTAGGTCGATTAAGCTATGCTGGAAGTCAGTCAGGACATTTACCTGTTTTAATGTCCATGCTTAATGTCCATTCCTGTACTCCAGCACCAGCCATGATTTTTTCAACCACCATTGCATCCATTTTTATCATCCCTTCTGACCTTATTATGTTAACAAATTACTTTGGATTTTCTGCCTGGCTTATGATTGGATTGACTTGTGCAAGCCTGATTGTACTTCGATACCGGGAACCTCATCTGCATCGCCCATACAAAGTAAATGGAAAAAGTTACAAAAAGTGTTTACAGATTTTTTTGAGTCATGGGTAGCGTGCAGAAGTTACAGAACAAGTGCAACTCAGAAGTGGATAGTCACTACAAAAATACAAACGATCACAGTGTTTTAGAGCCTTACTTAAAACCTTTGCTTTACTGTAGAGGGACAAGAAATGAGCCGATGGTCTCTGCCTCAGAGACCCTGCACTTGAAAACAAGAGTTGTGTATATGCAGAATGGGGGATATGTGCAAACAACATTGAAACTGTACTAGTGTGGAGCAGTATCCAGAGCAATGTGGCATCCATACTGGCTATTCATGGCTAGTTAAACCTTGATCTACTCCACTCTTTCCTGATGCCACCACAGACATTAAGGATAGGTTTAATTTCCTCGCAGTCCAGCTGTTAGAAAGCTGTGGTAGAAGTGTATGCTTATTGTGAAGGCTGCTTTTAGGCACCCAACCCTGAGGATCTTTTAGGAGCTCATAATATCATATGTGGACAAATGGTTTTCAGGTACTGCCTGTCTCACCCTCTTGATGATAGAAGGAGCCTGAACAAGTGTTTTAGAAAAGATGCCTATCTTGTAGGCAGTTTGAGGTCAGATGAATCTTGTCCTGGGTGAGATTGCAGCAATAGGATAAATGGTACTATAGTTTGTCAAAGAACACATTATTACTCTTATGAAGGCATAAAATCACAGTTGGTCAGTTTATTTCCTAAACCAGGTTTTTTTCTTTCTCTTGCAGGTGTTTCTACCAGTTCCATTTGTGATGGTGGCAATGTCTTTCTTCTTAGTTTTAGCTCCCATAGTCTGGTCTCCAAATCTGCAATATGTTTATGCTTTTCTGTTTATGCTGGCAAGTCTTATTGTTTATCTGCCTTTCATACATTTTAAATTGCATTTTTCATTTCTTGATAAAATTACTTGCCACTTACAGCTCCTGTTGGAAGTCTCCCCTGCTGATGGATCTGCTGAGGGCAAATATGAATAATGGCAGGTGTTTAATCCTGGTACAACTGAGAGCCCACAGAGGATTTTGTTTAACTGAAACTGTAGGATGTAGAATTTAGATGATTGATAGGTGTGATATACAGATGTACATGAGTGTGCATGCATCTGTGTGTATGTATATAGATAAATATATATATATGGCATACATGTATACATGCACTTATATGTATATATACATGCTGGTATATATGTATGTAAATCTATGCATTTCAATCTATAGACATTAGCATAATGAGTTAATATCTATGTATTTTTATGTGTATGTGTGTATATCTACAGGTACATAGATATATATGCACACTTAATTTAATAGGTGTAAAGAATCTCTCTCAAGCTGATAAAATCTGTAGAGTTCTCTCCCTTGCTCCTGAAGACAGAATTGCACATGTTGTGTATATTCTTGCAATAATAGAAATATGACTAAATTACGGCACAAATTATCAATACTATCATCTAATAAATGCATAAGTACATACTAAAGATCGTCATTATGTAAATATACTTTTGGATTCCAAATGAAATTGTCTGGATTATTTTTAGTTCATAGTAGCTCATTTATTAGCACTTCTGTTTTTAAAGGCTTTATACTTCTGTTCATCTGCTACCTTTTTTGTCTGAATTTATTTTTAATAAAACCTTTGAAGAACATAATAAAATTGACTGAGACTTTTTCTAATCCCAAGCAAACTGTACATGATGCATTTTAGCTATTCTAGAACATGACATTCAAATTCAGGGTGAAATGTTAGGAAACTTCTAATAAGGCAGTAAGAATTACTTATCCTATTCATCACAGCAATAAAACTAAAGGTATATGGATTGTTTACATCTTAACATTAATATTGCCTTATTGCTTGGTTTCCTTTCAGTGCTATTGAATAATAAGAGCTTTTTTAGGCCCCTCCCATCCACTTTAATTTTGTTTATGAAAGCATGATAATTTTTTTTTATATTTGCACCATATAAAGTTCACTGAGTTTTTAAACTTAAAAACAAAGAACATCAAGAAATATCAAAGAACATCAAGAAACATCACATACTTAGGTAATTAATCTATTAATATATGCTAATCTATTAAAGCTCAGCAATACAACCAGTAGATGGCTCCAGACTAGCATCTCTCTTAAACCATGATATTCTGGGTTGCTGGATTTATTGGTGAGAGAAAGTTTTATAGAGCATTGTATTGTAACACAGTAGAATGAAAAAATTCTTGCTGGAAGATTCAATTCCCTGATATAGCAGAAATTTAGACATCAGAGTGATAAAGACTTTATACATAGAGTGATAAAGACTATACATAGCTATCCAGAGTACGGGGTAAACATTAAGAATGCTGGGAACCAACAGAAGGTTTAAGAGGATTTGACTTTGCACAAATCAGGAACAAGCCCCTGAATGAAAACAAATACATGAAGAAAGGGGCTTTTCTCACAGCTGGTAATGTATACAGAATGAAAATTTGAAATAAAAATTAGACCTTTTAAAATGCTGTAGGAGGAAAAATCCATGCAATTGAGGAGTGAAGTGAATACAGCTGAGCCGGAGAGTGGATCCTGCTGAAAGCAAGGCAGGAATCAATGTTTAATTTCACTTAATATTGCTATCGGAAATAACATTTCTCTTGTTATTTAAATTAAAAAAAAAAATCACAAGACTTGCCAACGTTTTATAGGACTAATATTTTAAGAACTGAATTCTAGTGCTCGTTAAATGGAAGGAAAGATTTTACTGTGACTAAAGCACCAGTCAGGGATTTGTAAATGCAGGTATGGTGCCTGGCAGTCTTGATCAAGTCGCTTATTTAAACCCATGTTTTAACATGTAAATAAAAACAGGAGTCATAAAAAAAAAAGTGTATGGGACAATAATATTGTATTGTAGACCACATGGTTAGAAAAAGCAGACATCAGAGGGATGTTGCTCAACTGGATGTGTAATTCCCATGTAATTTCATGTCAGTATATCTATTGAGCTTGTTTATGCACCTGAATTCCATAAGGGGCTGAGTACCTAGTGAATATATATATATCAGGGTATGTTTGGGCAATTGAAGCATATACCAATTAATGATACAAACTTCAAATTTAGAGGTTTAGCAGTTTCAACAAATTAGGGAACTCAAAAGTCCCAATATAATGTAATATGAAATAAATTGCACCTATGGAACAGGTTGCCCAAGAGAAGTGGTAAATGCTGCATCCCTGGCAGTGTCCAAGGCCAAGTTGGAGAGAGCCTTTGGTGACCTGGTCTAGTGTGAGGTCATCCCTGCCCATGGCAGAGGGGATGGAACTAGATGATCTTAAGGTCCTTTCCCACCCTAACCATTCTATGATTCTATGTATCTTTTTGCAATACAAAGTAGTTAGTTTTTCCTTTATAAAAAGATCAAGGAAATGGCACATAAACAGGCATGTACATACCCCACAGTTCACTGGTCATTGCCAAAGGATCAGCAAAGATAAAAAAATAAAAGATCAGAATTAAAACTGCTTGTGCAAACTTAACCTGCCCCCTCTGTGAAGGCACCCTACAATGACCTTTGGTTATCATATCATAAAGTATTCTTTTAGTATACCCTTATCCCATTTATTGGATGGAATGGATGGTGTCCAGGTAGTTCACTATTATTTTCTTCCCATTTTTATGTGTGACCTTGCACTTCATTTATCACTCTCTGCTCAGATGCTGTTCTTGATAGACATTATTAATTTCTTTCAGGCTTTTCTAAGGTGTTTCTCGGGTCGGCATCTGAGCACTTCACAGCAACCACTGATTTGTCTTTATTCTCATGAGCTGAATCAGTGGTATCATCTTGGCATGGCAGAAAGTAAATTAAGCTGATGTGTCAGTTGAATAACAAATGAATTTTGTCGCTTTTCCAGAGATCCTTCAGTTCATATCAACCACCATAATGGAGAACCATTGATGGAGAATCAGGTCCAGCGTCTGAATTCTGGGCAATATTCAAATTCCTTAATGCAACAACCCTTCTGCAAGTGCTACCTCATTCACTACATCAAATTTCAATCCTGCAGAAATTGGGAGATTGGCTACCTCACATTCAGTGTCTTCTTCAACGCAAACTGTTGACTTATTCCCAGACCTAACTGAGACAGAGGTCTTCTGAAAAAAAGTGCTCTCATTAAATGACCTGCTGTTTGGAAAGGGACTCACACAGCTGAGCTGAATTAACACTGTAAAAGCAATCTTAGATATGGTAATGCCAATCTTTTGAATCTGAGTCATTTGGTGTTCTCTTAATGCAGCCGTTCTTTTGAGTGAGTATTTTAGAATGCTGATTCACAAAGAAGAAAATACAGTGTTCAATTTATATACATTTCTTATTTCCAAGCAATAAGCATAAAGGAACAGAATTCAAATTTATAACTCACATTAGCTACTCCGGCCAAGAGCAATTCAATATTTTAACATTATAGCTTGTTTTCAGTGACGCTAGTTGGTCTCAGTTGCTTTCCTGTTTGAACATATCTCATAAAATGCTATATAGAAATGTGACAGGTTTAGTACTAGACTATATCAGACATTTATTTAAATTTTTAACTTTTTGTTTACCTTTCACTTCATAATTGTTTTAAGCCCATGCATACTTGCATGTTTCAGAAGTTCAACCTTACAACAGATAAACTTACAAGGTTGGTATTTGTTTTTCAATATTGTACTGTCCCAGTTTGGCATGTAATGTCCCCAGCTGTTTTTCTAGGTTCCTAACACAATATTTGTATGTATGTCAGCAGCACTACTCTTTTTTTTCTTGGCCATTATATCCATAAAAAGACAATATAAAAATATAATAGATAACCAGATAATCCTATTTTAAAAATTACTTGTAGTTATACTTCATGCTAACTCCATGTGTGCTGACTGCCTTAAAAAATAATTTCACTCTGAGGCAAAACCCAGCCAGTACAGAAGGAATAGAAAAAATCAGCAATTAATTGATTTACTTCCCTTTTTGTAGTTAGTGTTAACTGTGATTCCAATAAAAAGATAATAAACTAATAATAAACAGTTGTGTATATTTTTTTTTTGTGCTTTGATGTTGTGATTTTTGGTTGGGACCTATGGTTTACAGAGGGGAGGATATGTGAGGAACTGCCAATAGGCATGAGGAACTGCCAATAGGACATGCCTGGAGGCATGGAGGGGCTCAGACCTTCTGATTTCTAATTTTAGGTTTGATACGTGCACTGTGAGCATTGCTAAGGTTGCCCACATCTCAGTTTGCACATCTGCTAAAAGAGAAACAGTTGGGTTTTAACAACTTATAGGTCAAAGAGTATTCACTTGTCACCTTCTGGATCACAGAAATTATTCTTGTCATTGACCTCTATGACTTATTCCAAGTGGAGTGGGACCTTGAGCATTCCCAGATCATACTGTCTTGATTTGGAGGGGTAAGAACTGTATGTGTTTCAGGCTTTGAAGCTGTTTACTTTCTGCTTTGGAACAGGAAATGAAACATCTTTAAATTAGCAGGTTTGGATAACCTGTATCCAGCAGGTTTAAAGGCACTGTTGGAAGCTTGAGTATTAATATTGATTTTCAATAATTCTTGTAACCCAGAGGAAGTTTTGGGAGAGCAAAAGAAAATTAGCATGCTAATATTTAAAAATAATAAAAGAGATGACCCAAGTAATTATAGGCTTGTCAGTGAGACATAAAACCTTGGAAAAATAATGGAACAGCTAATACAAAACTGAATTAAGAAAGAATTAAAAGAGTAGCATAATTAATGCCAGTTCATTTGTGTTTATGGAAAATAATCCTATCAAAGCAGCTTCACATTGTATTTGCAGTAATTTTCATTGATAAAAGGATAATAATGTTGATGCATAATACTCAGACTTCTTTACTTGAAACGAGATGAGAAAAGTCTTATAAAATATCTGGGGGATGACAAAATCACAACACCACATTAAATGCTTTAGAGACTGCCAAATGAGATCTCAGTTTAACCTGTGAAGTCTCCAAAGCAGCCCCACAGAGATCAGATCCTGATTCTATCGTCTTTCATGTGCCTGTCAGTTGTCTGTAAAAATGGAGATATTGCTAAAGCTAAAATGTTTATATGTGACTAAAATGGAAAATGGCATAAAGAAAATTAAGATGACAGAGCACAGAGCCGAGACCCTCAGGATTCTGTGATCAGCTGGGCAGAGGCAAACAATGTGCTCTGTAAAAGTTACGATCACATGTGTAATAGCCTAAACCTCTTCCCCCTTTCTGGTGGTAGCACACTATTAAATCAGGTTTGTTGCCGGGGACTATGAGAAGTGGTCCACATTTGTCATGAAAGGTCAACTGAATGGAGCTTCAGTGAGATCCTGCTTCTCTGTGTGACACTGGCAGAGATGCTTAGACCTCCTTTGAAGAACTGATTCCAGTTCTTTTTCCACAATGGGAGAAGTGGCTGTGATTTCTCCCTCAATCCTTTCCAATGGTGGACAGCTACTGACACAAAACCAACCATGAGCAATAGCTGCAACTTGGATATTTTAGCTTAGCCAAATGGAAATTGTTTGACTTGAAGCAGAACAAAATATTAATAATTGGCTTTTTAATTAGCAGATAAAGATAACACAAGATCCTGGACCTGAAAGTTGACAGAATTCAGACTAGACCTGAAGTACATATATGCATTATTTTGCAAGGCCCAGTATGTTAATTCAGACTTCATTAAAAATACATTCAGGAAACATACGAATAACTTTTATTTCTCCCATTTCTTCTTAATCCCTTTTTGCAACAAGTAAGTTTCAGCCTTTAATATATTTTCCAGCAGAAATTTCTGTCAAAGCCATTCCTATCAATGTTTAAAAGTTTCTCTTATGCAGCACATTTTGGCAGCTCTACTTTTTTTTCCAAAATTGTCTAATCATTTCACTGTGTGGTCTTTCTAAGCCAAAAATGTTATGGCATAATTTTGAATTTACTGTCAAAAGTCGCTGAGGATAAACATGACATCTGCCAAAACTCGTCAGCTGAGTTTGATCGTATGTATTTCAGTCTTTGTAAAAGCTGCTTTTCTGATCTGCAGTTTATTCTCGTTGCAGGCAGTGGTTGGACTAGTTTGGCAGAACTGCTGTAGCAAATGCATGTGAAATATTCAAAAAGTCACCCAAACGTGAAAACATGCAGGACACTGAATTGCGGTCTTCAGCTTTGTCTTCAGCATTAGGAGTTTTTAAATTTGCTGTCAGAAATGGCATCTTCTCTGTGCATTCATTGCCGTGCAAGTTCATTGCCTGTTACCTTACACTCGCTGGCTAAGTTTTTTTCCCCACTAATACTCAAGTCTGGGTAATTGTTCTGATGTGTGAAAAATGCACTGCTAAATTCTGAACTTGTCTGCTTTGACTTTCTGGTTTGGTTTTAGCTCTTTCTTTGCTGTTATTGAATTTCTGTTCTCTGTATAGATTTTATTAGACCGATCAAGTCATTACAGAACTTGCCATGTTCACAGAAGGAAATCTTCAGTAAAATTAGGTTGGGATTTTTTTCAGTTTGTTTAATGAAATTGATGATGCGATTCTTTCTTCATTTTCTCTGGAGCAAGCTTGATCAGCCATCCTCTGAGGACACTAAAACTAGGCTTAGTATCTGAGAAGCAGTCACACAAGTGATATAAGGCTCTTGTAGGGTGAAATAGGACTTTTGTGCTTGGACTGCATAAATTATATTCCAAGTCTGGCCATGGTGTCTAAGGAATAGCTAAGAAGTTATTCTTAGCTGGTCTAAAGAGTTATTCTTAGCTAGTTATTTGCTAAGGCTTCTAACAGCTGCTCCAAAGCAGTGTTTCCCAGGAGAGACTCCCATGACCTGGAAAGATGATTTGTGTTTGTTGTTTTGGATGGGTGATATAGAAGTTTGTAGTTCAGTGTCCATGTTCAGATTATTCAGCATGCCTTGTAGCAGCAGCTTCCCATTTCATTACCTGTGATTTTCATTAACTTGTCAGATCCAAAATATGTAAGGGATAGCTTTGTGTATTTTCTCCAGGTTAGACAGATAAAATATTTTAAGGAGCCTAAGGACACAAGGTGATAGATGAGGGACTCCACTAGCAATAAACTGTTGAAGGATGCATTCTTGTTCACAATTACATTTTGTGATTTACTGGCTTTATTCCATTTAGCATGTAGTGTGATCCTTTTCTGTAAATCTTGGTTTTGGAATTTAAATGCAATATACCAAATACCTGAAAAAAATTATAACCTTACTGCATTGTCATTATTACATTTAACTTGGGGGATCCCACACATAGGTCTTAATGCACTTTGTCAGTGCAATAGGAGAGTACACTGTGTTTTTGATACACAATCATGCTTGCAATAATTTGATTTTACATATTTTGGAGAAAAACTCTTCTTTATTGTTTTAGTGTCATTCAGCCTTCTTCCTGTAATCAAGATAATGCTTATGTTTTATTGGAAGAAACACCAAATATTCTCTGGAACTGGAACCCACTGACATTGCCTGGTTCATACTAACTCAGCCTTATAGCCTTTTCAAAAACCTGCACAACTGGAAGAACTAATATTTAGGGTATCATCACTATGACCATAATGAATCTTTGGGATTTTATATATAATCAATATCATTAACCCCTAGACACAAGACTTTTCCTTAAGAAAAGAAAAAAAAGAAAAAGAACATAAATATCAGCTTTTTAATTGATCTTTTGGTCTCACAAATCCTCATTTTCTAAAATGCTTGGCAACATATGGTTCTTACTCAGCTATTCTAAATCAGACATGTAATTTGGACATGACGAATGTACATGACAGTATTGTCCAGATATTTCAGTAAGTTATGCAAAATTATTCCTTTGCTCAAGTAAGTTTATACTGGTACAACTATAAAGCTGGTATCAGGTTCATAAGCTTACCTGGGACCTAATTGAAGTGGATGCAGTCCTTGATCATGTCACAATAGTTCTGAAAATCTTGATCAAGCAATGCAGACCTGGGAGTGGGTTTTCAGAAAGGTATCGAGACCTCAGCAACGTGTAGACATGTCTGAGAAAGTTTCAGATGACCTGCCGCCATGATTTCTGCACAGTCAATGGTGCAACTTAGCCACCTTTGACTGAGCCCCATAGACCAGCACCCTCAGGTAGGAGGTGTCAGAAGCAACCCTCAAAGACAAAGGTACGTCTCAAACCACAATTCCCTTTGTGTCTGTTGTAGTGGAAGCATTTCCTTCCACCTATGGTTAACATAACAGTCTGCAATTAAATGCTGAAGATCTTTCATCAGAGGAATCCATCAAGAATAAGGTGAAGGTGGAAAAGAACCCTGTCTGATCCCCTGACTTTGTGTTAGGGCGAGTCATCCTTTATCTTCATTGATGTGGCAGTGGAGAGGAGGTTTCCAGGAACCAGTGGAGGTGGCAGCAGCCTAGGTAAATCACCACAGTCGTAGTGTCTGACCCTGTCCTCTGTGCATTTATTATAAGAAGAGTAATTTCCCTGGTTGTCATCTAACACCAGCTGAAGCAGTCAAACAGGCTGATGAATGAAAAGTTAATTCTCTTGGAGCCAGAAGGCTTTATTTCTCCAGTCCTAAGCTGGAGTAAGGTGAATTTAGTGCAAGCTAACAGTACAAAACAGAGATCGGAGATCTGGCAGAGGAACAGGCAGAAACAGACCTGCAGGTAACCGCAGAAGGATGTTGATCAGGGATCAGCTGGCTGTGAGCTGATCTGAAGCATGTAAAAAGTGAAAAACTGGGAGACAGGCATTTATCTTTGTCTGCTGGGTTCCAATAAAGCTTAGAAAATCTTTCTCAAATAAAAAAGTGCAGATTTGAGTTTGGAAATCCAACTTTAAATTAAAGTAGGACTATATCTGAGGCTTGCTGGAGTGAAATACCAGTGAAACCAATGGATAGGCTTCCGTTAACATAACAGGGGTTTATTTCTTTATTGGCTTGAATCATATATAGGATGGTTTGAACTTTTATTCCACTTAAATGTTAATGCATTTAAGAAAACCCTGCCTACATTTTAACTCCTTGAAGATCCTCTGAGAATGTTTCTCTTAAGTGTCTAAAACATTCTCATTAAATTTATTTAAATGCATTTTCCATTTACAGAAACCTGCAGACAGTTTTGTATTCTTGCCATTTCTGTTCCAGAAACACTTGTAGCACATTTGCCAAAGCTTTCCTAGCCTTTCTCCCTATTTCCATCATCAGTGTCACCCTGGCAGATGGAATGCTGTCCCGTAATAGGGGCCATAATTTGTGCCATGGGTAGCTGACACCTCCTGTGTGAATGGTTTGTTTAAGTGGTGGAGGAAGTGGAGAAAGAACCCCAGCAAAGACCCTGGGTGAGATGACTAGCCTGTTAAATCTCTACATTTCTGGCTCATCGACTTGACAAGAACCAAAGCTGTGAGACACTCTTCTCTTTCAGTGTGTGTAGAGATAAAGAGGTGTTTCCCCCTCCTTAATCAAATCATTGTCTGCCAAGGTATGCCAGCATGAGCTTCTACTTCATCTCACTGATATGTGAGATAGCACAGCTAGAGTGAAGATTAAACTACTGAAAATTATGTTGAGAGCTATTTCAGCCCCTATTACCGAAGAAATGGTAGAATTTGTCATTTAGATGCACCATTTTGCAGTAGCTTTCTTCCATTTTGCAGAAGTATGAAAGCATAACGTCAGTAAAGTTTTCATTTGTGCCAGTGCCACTTATCGTGTACTTGCTGAAGTACCTGCTTTTATCTGAAAGAAGTCCATGAGTCCAAGGTGATAACAGAATAACATATTATATGTTTTCATTTTCATTTTAAAATTATTTTATCTTGCTACTATCTCCATCTCTTCTGTATTTCCTGTGTATATCTGCCAAGTGAACTGTCTGGTAAACAGCTTATTTTAAGAAAACATTGCAGTGTTTGATAGATCCATTTAATAAATGAATTTTGAATTTTCTACTGCTTCTATTCACACAATGAATCTAATTTTAAAGGTTATAATAATCAAGTCAGGTGATGAAATATATTGTGCTCAGTCAAAGCATTAATATGATCCATTTTTTTTCTCTTCCTAAAGAGCAAGTTAAAAAGCAAAATTTGTAAAAACTGTGGAAATTAGTGTGGAAAAAGAAACCAAGAAAGGGGCAGAAAAGACTGAGACAATAACAAAGCAAAACTTACTTACTGCATTACTGACAATGAACTAGATGATGTTTAAGGTCCCTTCCAGCCCTAACCATTCTATGATTCTATGAATGATGTTCTAGAAGTGAAGTGCTATTCAATGCAAAGGAGAATGTGGCCTGTACTGTGGTTCTTTTTCTTGAAAAATATTTACTTGTCCTTGTCAGTACAATAATCTGTATTTTTTTCCTTAACATAATATAAACAGTTTTATACTTACAAAACACTTTTGGTTGCATATGTGTAAAGCTGTATGCATTACATGTGTCTTATAAACTTAAATGTAGTTATCTTCATACACTTTGCAGTATAATTTCCTTTCTTCTATGTTTAGATAAGTTGTTTTTCACTAATATAAACCATAACAAGGATTTTTTCCATTCACACTTGAATTTGTGCTAGAAATGCTTTTCTATTCACTTCTTCACCGCAATGGGAATTAGAATAAAAGGAGCAAGGAGAAGACAGAAAAGTAAATTTGATTTTGTGAATAAGACAAAAGAAAACTGATTGTGAAGTCTGATTACTGCAAATAAACCTGATACATTACTGTCTGAGAGAAAACAGCTATTTTTAAATAATGAGTCCATGGACCTTATTAAATGCAATATAAACTCTTGGGGAAGAGCTAACAGAAAAATAATCTAATATTTAAAACATTTGAGCACTGCTTACTCTCATTTCATCTGTCTCTGAAGGTTTCAAAGTCTTCAGCATCTCCCATACTTATAATGCACTGAATCAGCCAGTGAAGGGGATCGTGATCCCTTGATCTGCCTGGCTAGTTGCCTAAATCACATTGTATGAGTTATGTTGATCAATCCAAGTGGTTAAGTGATAAAGACACACAATTTCTTAAAAGCTTTGTCTTCTTTTTGAAGATGCAAAGACACACGGGTCTTACATGAATATTTTTGAAAGATGTAAAATTTTAGGGATGAACTATTGTCAATTCAAACAAATTTTTACTGCAACTATGCAAGCTTTATAAAATAATATGCTATTTTACTGGGATTTTCCTCTGTTGCTTCTACCATCCTCTAAAGCTCAAGGAGTTGTCTTTATAAAGCCAGAATGACAACTACAGACATCCAGTTAAGCGGATTACACATTAAGATGTAGCTTTGCTGCATCATTAACTCAAGAAACAGATCAATAAATATCATACCCAGTGTAAAAAGTGTAAAGTCATTCAGTCACAGACTCACAGCAGCACTGGTTGGGAGAACCTCTGGCAGCCATCAAGTCCAGTCTGCTGCTCAGAGCGGGACCATCACCAACACTAGACCAAGTCAGCTGTGCTGATGTCTACGCACAGCTTCCAATCTTGAAAGCTTCCAAGGATGGAGATTTCACAGCCTTTCTGGGAAACCTGCACTACATTCCCAGTGAAAAAGTTTTCCTAATGTCCAGATTCAATCTCCTTCACTGCAGCGTGCGGCCCTTTGTTATATCATTTGCCACTACTGAGGAGCTGTCGGCTTTGTTACCTCTGCAACTACCCTTCAAGTAACTGCTGGTTGCTCTTGTAGTGTCTCGTCTGCCCAGCTCCTGCAGCCCCTTCTGATAGTGCTCTCAGCCCCCTGGCAACCCTCTCCTGCCTTGCCCCTTTTTCAGCACTCTTAAACTGGGGACCCTGAAACTAGACCCCAGTGCTATAAGGAGCACAGCCCCTTTCCTTGTGCTTCTGGCCGTGGTCTTCATAAAGGAGTCCAGTGTGCAGTGTGCCTTATATGTGATGAGAGTAATAAAACACTGAATACTGAAGAAAAATCCTTTTTTGAAATTGTTGGGAAATGATTGGATATGAGGCTTCAGCAAGTGACCTCAGGGATAAAGCAGGTATTTTTTGATGAAAATACCAGCTCTGAGCCCAGTAGCAGCAACAATGAAGCAAATACAATACCAGAGGAATGATCAGAAAAGGAACAGAGAGCAAAACAGAACAGCACTATGCCCTTTTGTAAGTTAGAACTAGGATGTGCAGTTTCAGTCCTATTTCAGAAGGACATGCTAAAACCAGAAAAGATACAAGTGTTGTAAGGGTAAACAAAGACTGACTCATTAGTCGTAGGTTCTAAGTAGTTTAGAATTCATCAGCCTGGAAAAGAGACAACTGAGCAAAAATGCAAAAAGAGGCTTGTAAAATCGTGAATGTTGTAGACAAAGTGACAAGGATTTTTTTTTCCTCTGTATTTTTCAAGACAATAACTAGTAGATATCAAATTATATTATTATCAGTTGGATGTAAAAGCAAAAATGACAGTGTTTTTCACACAACAAATAGTTAACCCATGGAGTTTCTTACCACTGGGTATTGTGAATGCTGATTGTGAACCATGATTAAAAAAAAAAAGCCCAAAAAAGTCCTGGACAAATCAATAAAGGAAAATAAATTGTGGATTATTAGAAGTCATATCTCTAAGTTTAATAAGTACTAGTGCCAGAGATTGCTAAAGGCTGACAAACTACCCTGGGAAAATATTCATAACATGCTTGCTCTGCTTTCTATATTTTTATCAAGCATTTGCCACTGGCCAACGTTGGAGGTAGGGCACTAGGAACTAGAATATCCTTTGCTGATCCAGTACAGCTGTTAGATATGTATGTTTTTGTGGTATGAAAATAATATTTATGATTTTTTTTTTCCTCCTGAATTTAAATTAAATTGAAAAGACCATGGTACATAGATTTCTAAATTCTCCACAGAAGAGCACTTTGTCCTGTTAACACCTTCCACCTTGGAAGTTCAGTACTGTGGAAAGATGTGAACTGACTTTATAATATAAAGTCCAATAGGGTTCTGTGAAGTGAGAAACAGGCAATTTGGGAAAAGAATTCACTACAGTGTCAAATACTTGTCATGTCTTAATCCCCCTGAAACCTTTCCTGTAGGGAAGTAAAAGAATAATAGCCTTTTTGCTATACTGTGGGTATTGTTCCCAATCAGCAAAAGTTTCCCCTTCCATGTACAGACTCTTAGCTTATAAGCTCTCTTAACAGAGTCAAGGCTTCAAAATGGCTGGTGACAGCTTATCTGTGGATGGAAAAGATTTTTTGGGGACACTGTGTTTCTGATACTGAGTGTTCTTCCTAAGGTTAGTACATCAATTTCAACATCAGCTGTAGTCCCCTTCAATACTGTGAAAGTGATTTCTTTTGTGCTATCATACAATGGTGAGACAGTTTTCCCTTGCTTTTCAGGAAAAACTACTAAATAAAAGTAGTAGAGCCATTTTCAAAAGGCAACTTGAAAACATTATGCAAACACTGTGGTTTCAATTAACTTAAGCATATGAAGCCATGCTCTTAGACAAAAACAAAAAGCTGAATCATGATTTAGAGAGTCCCACAGCTTTTTCCACTCTGTGGCTGGGATCAAAAGCCATAGAAGTTCTTGAGGAACTTTCTATTTGACATCAAAGGGCTTTGTAGCTGGACTAATTGTGGGATGATATTAATCCTTGTAGCAACTATGAAAAGCACTTTTAGTCCATTTTGCAGCTTCTGTCATGTGTGTGGGTGTTCATGGCTCTTGCTCTTCCATTCTTGCAGATGGTTTAACTGTTTTGCTAATGTGAGCATCTTAATTTCATGTGTTTGGCTTCCAAAGCAGGCAGGAACTACCAAGAGTTTGTGCCTTCCTGGGCTGGTCACACCCATCTGAATGCAGCAGTTAACATGCCTGAACAACTTGTGCTAGGCATCACAGCTGAGCCTTTCCAGACCTGGCCATAGGATGAAATACAGGCTGCTGTGGCTCTAGTGCTGGCACTGAGCTTTGTACCTTGGCAGACGGTGCTGGGTGTCTGTCTGCAGGAAGCCAGATGGGCCGGCTCATGTTCATGTCCCTCCCCTGGCAGGCTGCGGTTATAGGCACTTGTTAGGTCCTCAAGTGTAGTTCATATGGATGGGTCCGCAATTCTTCTACAGCTTTTACCTGCTCATCAGCAAGCAGTCTGTTCCCAGATCATAACTTCCTCACTGAGTATGCCCGCACATGTGCTGTTACTGTGCCACACAGACTTTGGAATAGTGCTAGAATTTAAAGAAATAAATAGATAGTAACCTACCCATAATCACTTCAAGAATGGGTGTTTTGGTTTTAAAGCAATTCCAGGCTCTTAGAACTACCATTTAAAAAAGAAAAAGAAAAAGAAAAAACTCTAATGAAGTACAAAAAAAGTATATTACTAAGCTTTGCATTTCAGCTGTGCAAAGCTGAGCCTGTCATATAGAAGGCTTGCAGAGTAGTAATATTATTGTATTGCTGTTAGTGGTTAAATATTGCTCACGTCCATGCATCCAATATAACTTTTTAAAGCTCTCCTCTAATATTTTGTATTGGGAAGAAGAAAGAAAATATATTCTAGCTTTTTACACTTCTCTGGCAAATGCTATAAATCACTTTCTCTTTGGGGACAAATATGTAATCTCCTATATAATCTCTGACTTTAATAAGAAGACAGAACAACCAAAAGCAATTTCTCTTGTTATAAAACTGTGAATACATAGCCAGTTTCAGAGATCCCGGTGACTCTTGATAAGAATATCCGAAGAAAGGCAACATTCTCAAGAGAGACAATGAATTTCTGTTACCAGGCACAAGAGGAAACTGCTTTGAATGTTTTCAGAGATAAATTAGTAGGATATAGAATTAGTTTATTTGGAGTCCTGTGCATTATCTACCAATTACTGACTTCCTGGGAAGAGTGATATCTGTACAATAGAGATGGCAAAGCTGTGGTCAGGTTTTGCTGTGCAAATCCCTACCTTACTTCTGTCTAGGATGCCTCCGTCAGAGAAGAAGTTCAAGAGGAGACATTTTCCAAACTGGACATGTGTCAAAGGAGCTGAGGAACGATGGGTTCATACTCAGTGCAGAGCCCTGAGTTCAAAGTGCGCACAAAGACTCTCAATACGCCATACCAACTGGGCTCCTCTGAAATGTGCATTAGCAAGCTATGTTGCACAGTGCCACTGATGACAAAGAAATAAATAAATAATTGTATTCTTGTTAATGGCATTTTTTTTCATGCAAATGAAAACTTCTGAGCCTTGGGTTTATTTTCTAGTCTAAGTCCGTATTACTGCAGTCCATGTTCAAAATGCAGAGATGTAGTAGTTCCAGCTAGATAATGTGTACGTGCCTAAATTTTTTTTTATCATTTTAGTCTGAAAATTCCTGTTTCTTCTTTGCTTTTTCTGTCAGTAGTAAATTGCCAAGGCTTTCATAGGATACCATTTGTTATTCTTTACTTAACATGAAAACCCTATGAACAGAAGTTTGCCATTCAAAGATGAACTGTGAGACCTCTTCAGAAACAAC
Source organism: Coracopsis vasa (assembly GCA_026283785.1). NCBI lineage: Eukaryota > Metazoa > Chordata > Aves > Psittaciformes > Psittacidae > Coracopsis > Coracopsis vasa. The sequence continues at coordinate 19,516 of JANHGB010020693.1, forward strand.
TTCAAATGGGGGTTCATTAAGTTTGATTAATTATTCACTTGTGTCACTGCAATTTAAGCAGGATTCATTTAAATTTATATTAAGTTTAAGCAAGAGGAAAAGCTGGCCAGTGTGGGCCATTAAAGATGATGGTGCTCAAAGCAATTTCACCCTAAATGAGGGCTATCCCCCCAGAGCCAGCTCACAGTTTTGTAGTGGCGCAGACAAAACAGAACTTCTGCACCAAGATAATGGTGTCAGTGACCTTAGAATGATAGAATGGTTTGGGTTGGAAGGGGCCTTAAAGGCCATCTACTTCCAACCACCCTGCTGGCCTTGTCCTTAAACTCTGCAGATGGCACCATTCAGGATATCAAAGAGGGAATCCCTGGAGGAGTTGCAGGAAAGAGGACAGGATGGCAAGGGGAGATTTTGGAGGGCTATAGGTGACCACCATAAAGTGTCAGAGCTTGGAGGTGGGATGGACTTACACAGCTCCAGGGAGGAAGGAGGTCTGTATGTCTCCCATCACTTATCTGTCACTTACGTGTGTAACGTTCACCACTGAGTGGGTGCCTCCTCCCAGCCCTTGGCAGCATGGAGTTCATTCCCCCACTGCAAGGTGAGAGCAGGGCTGGGGGCTGCCTTTCCTCCTCTCCCAGACTAGCCCCTACACTCAGGGCAAGCAGTAGCAGAGGTTGTGCAGGCAGAAGTCTCTGTACCCCTTAGGTTTTGAATTTCCTTGGCAGCCACCTACTCCATCGACTTCTATTTGCAATTATAAAGACTTTCTGCTCTCAAATTGTCTATTTCATACTTAAGTGCTTCTAATCTTTTTTGCAAGAATAACTGTAATTGCAATGCTTTTCTTTGATTCATCTACAGTATCATTACCTAGAGCAAAAGCCTGGATTCAGCAAACATAACTGTTAAAAAAGATTGTGGGCTTGTGGTGGAATTCATGTGAAAATGTGAATATGACAGAAGCAGCAGATTATTTGATTTTCTTTTCATGAGTTTGTCCAGATATTATTTTACTTGTGATGATGCTGACTGCTGGACTTCAGATATGTCTTGTTTGTAAGTCAAGGAAGTTTTCCCAGTAGAATGGCACCTGGGAAAGGAAGATACATGGGGTTTGATAGAATTATAATAGGAAAAGTAAAAGGTTTTGTGAATTCTGGCTCAAACTCCAGAAATAAATGAAAAGCAATTGTATCAACTGTTTTACATGGCAAGAAATCAAAGCCTATTATATTTATAAAATCACATTAATTAAATCCCAAGAATTTGCTTATGTATACATACATATTCTTTAAATCTGTTCTCACATTAAAGTTGAAAGATGATAAAGCTGTAGTCATAATTTAAAAACCCAACGCGTTTACATTTCATTATTTATAACAGCTAAATTCAGTTTTGCATCACATATCTAATTTCCCTTTTCTAGGTAACTCATTCATAATATCAGATAGTAATATCAGCTAAATCTAACAAATATTTTAAAGCTGTTAATATAGTTGTAGATCCACAACAAAAAAAAATTTACAGATTTATTAGACATATTCCACTCTGAAAATCAGTGAATTGATCAAAGCATAGAACAAGAAGGATAATAATGACAAGGAAAAAAAAAGTATTTATTATTGTATTTTTTTTATTCACTGCCTTTTAACAGGTGTCAGCATGACACTGATGTGAAACATGTAGTGTAGGTCAACATCATTCAGATGTTCATCGCTCAGATGTTCAGCACTCACCAAAGGAAGCTCCTGACCAATAGCTTAGACAAACCCCCATCTTTGGTCTTTATTTCATGTCTTAAGCTGCAGTGGAGAAAAATTCCTTATCTTTTGTGAAGATAGTTACTGGTGTCTTATAGATGTCAGTCTGCCATGCCTAGAAATGTCCTAGCTTGTTCTTGTCTGAGTTGACTTTCCAAGAGAAGTAGTGGTTGTCTCAGAGACAAAAAATTATCCTTGGTTTGCACAATGGTGTAGGTTGCCTTTAGTATTTAAAGACATTGCTATAATATTTTCGACTTTTCATACTTTTCATGAAGTCTCACATTATCCAGATCAATGCTGAGTCACAGACAACATCCAGAAATAACTGTAATTAGAAACATGACTAAGTGTTAAAAGTTGAATGTACTCTTGTCAACATGTCAACTTCTTTAATCAGAGCAATTTGGTTTGAGTGTTTGGCAAGACTGAAAGATTTCTTTTGGTTAGTACCCAGTTTCTCAGTATGTGACAAACCTACTTATATCTTTCTGTCAGTTGATTTAAATCCAGAATACTTCAGGTCTCAATCTCTACTGCTGTGTTTTTGCTGTGCTTGCACTGATTCTATGATTTATCAAAACAGTGGATGCATTTCCCTAGAAAATAATGTGACTAAACACATGTAAACACAGAGTTTGTAAGAGTAGTTGGGGATCTTTCATGATGAAAGTGCTATGCTACATGTAATATGTTTGCTGACTTGGATAATTTCTTAATTTGACCAGCTCAAAGGTACAGCACAGTTGACTAGAGCTTGTACACAACAGAATACATCTCTAGAGACTACCCAGATACTTTAATTTGATTTTTTTTATCACCTGAATTTAAAAAAAGAAAGAAGCTACTTAAAATCTCTTTCTGAATGTGCACATAGAAACTTGTATTCATCCTACTATTCAGTTTATTCAGTGTTTCTTCTGACTAATGTGGCCTTTTCAATACTCTTTTGGAAAAAAATAAAAAGATTGGAAGTTCGTATTTTATTGCTTTAGCTTGAATTCCCTTGAAAAGATTGATAACATAAGGCAAACAGCCAGTGCTACACTTCAATATTGAATGGCCTTTTCCTTTGCCAAAATGCTGATTAAATGAGTTCCGGCCTATATTGTTTTTTACATCAGTGCCCTTTCACATACACAAAAAAATGGAAATAGAGATAATTAACCCCAATGAAGTGTGACTTAAAAGAGGAAGGAGATTTTTACAGGTTCCTAAATGAAATATTCTTTTCTTCCTAAAATCCCTGTGGCTACTTCTGTGTTGTGCTGTACACCCAAAATTTCAGACTGGAAGTTAGATTTAGAGAGATGCTTATTTCAGAGACAAAGCAGGTGTCTGTGCAAATATTTTACCCAGTAGCTTCAGATTTATGATTAGAACCCAAGTGCTTCAAGTCACTTCCAACCCAGACTGTTCTGTGATTCTATGATTCTAAGTCAATGAGGTTAACCTTTCTTGCATCATTAGTCTGTAAGTGTACTGACTACAGATGTGTTCAAATTAAGTCACTATAACTCAATTGCTTACAGACCTGTGAGAGGCTGGAGTTGGACCCCAGAACCAAATTTACCAATAATCCTTTTTTTTTAATTTGGAAAAAATAAATAAATCTGCAACTGAAGCACACAAAATTTGTTTTGGGGCATTATAATTTGAAGATGTATTTTGCGGCATGATGCCAACATCCAATATTTATGCTTGGCTGATGAAAGCACCAGCTGTGAACAATCAAATCTGAATAAAAAATATCTGTTTTCTCTATCGTGTGTTTGGGGAAGAAGCAGTTTAGTGTAGTTGCTTTTGCAGCTGGCCTTTTGTCAGTGTATTGTAAATGAGATGGTTGTGGGGAATGAATTAGTCAATCAGTTTGTATAGCTGGCTCTTGCAGGAACTGTCCACTGAAAAATATTTTCCTATAAACCAGTGTTTGTCAGTTTGTAGTCTGTTGGAAAAGTTAGGAAAAAAAATCCTAAAATTAACTGGGAGACAAATTGGTGATTTTGGGTATATCAAAGTGACAGAACAGCTTAGGACTATTAATATTGCTACCATTATCGCAATTGCAACCATGTTGAAGTTTGCAGTTTAACAAAAGATAAACATTTGTAGCTAGATATGAGTGCATATCCAACATCTGGGAAAAATAACCTAATCTGGGGAGGAATCATAGAATCATATAGTGGTTTGAGTTGTAAGGGACCATAAAGATCATCTAGTTCCAACCCGCTGCCATTGGCAGGGACACCTTGCACTAGACTAGGTAGTTCAAAGCCCCATCCAACCTGGCCCTGAGCACTGCCAGGGGTGGGGCAGCCACAGCTTCTCTGGGCAGCCTGTTCCAGTGCCTCACCACCCTCACAGTAAAGAATTTTTTCTGATTAAAATATTAACTATTTTCTGATTAAAAAATTTGCTGTCAAGGGCAGTCGGCTTGCTGTGCACCCTCCTCACTGCCCTAAGAGAGGGCACTGCAGCCAAGGCTGTCCTTGAGCTTCACACTCTCCTCCTTGTTCGTGAGAACAATGGCCAGCGTAGCACCTCTTCTTGCTGGCTCCTTTATCACTTGGAAAAGGAAGTTGTGGCCAATTCATTCCATTATGGATTTCTTATGCCCTGCTGTTTTGTCCCACTAACAGATACCAGGGTGGTTGAAGTCACCCATGAGGACTAAGGTTTGAGAACCCCCTATCTGTCTATAGAGGGCCTCATTTGCTTGGTCTTCTTGATCAGGCAGCCTGCAGCAGACCCCCACTATAATGTCCCTTGTCTCTGCCCTCCCTTTAATCCTGACCAATAAGCTCATGGTCAGCAGCTCATCCATCCCCAGGTGGAACTCTATGTACTGCAGCTGGTCATTGATGTAGAGGGTCCTCATCTCTTGCCTGTCCTTCCTAAGAAACCTGTGTCCTTCCATTCCAGCATGCCAGTCATAGTAGCCATCCCAATATGTCTCTGTGATGCCAGTAAAATCATAGCCCTGCAGGCATGCACATCTAACTCATTTTTTTTTTATTTCCCTTGGTACTTGTGTTTTGCATAGAGGTATTTAAGTCGAGCTCCTGATGAGGCCAACTTGCTGTCTGGAGTGGCTGGAATTCCTTCGTGTTTTTCTTCAGGTGCTCTCTTGCTGAACTTCAATCCCTCTTCAGGATCTGGGCATCTCTTGCTGGCACTGGCATCAAATTGATAGGAATGGGATAGATAGAGGTTCTCCTTGCCAAGCAACTGAAGTTTAAAGCCCTCTTCACCAGCTTGGCAAAAAATTTTTCTTCCTCTCCAGTTGAGACTTCAAGTGTAAACAGTCAACTAAGTTTTAATGCAAAAGACAAAGGTACCTCTTCATATATTGCAAATATGAAATTAAAATACTGTCTGGACACTCTGGGAGAAGTTTATAAAGTGTATAGAGAGGATGGCTATCTTCTTTTTTTGTTTTTGTTCCTCCACCAGGAGTCCTTTTCCACTTGAAACAACTGACTGGAAAGTTGTCTTGTATTGCATGAGGATTCACAAACACCTTCAACAAAGCAAAATAACTGAGCTACCAAAGATCAAAGAGAAGTAAATGTATCAAGACAGGCACAGGGCAGTGCTCTTGTTCTCTTCTAGTCTTTTTTGATTTCCCTTTACATTCAGGGCAACTTGGAGAGTTTTTTCCTGGATCTCCATAGAACACATTTTACAGAAACTAAATTCACATTGTGATGATTTTAGGTCTGGAAATGTGTTGCTGCATTGGGGAAAGGTGTTGTGTTGGCAGGTAAAGAGACATTTTAGGGTTCTTAAGAGGACACTAATGCATGGATGAAGTAACATTATATCAGCATCATTAACTTTTTGAGCCAAACTTGAAAGATCATTAAACTTCTAAGATTAGTTGCACAAGATTTACTGTCTGTGAAGCAGAAAAGCAGCTGAGACAGAAACAAAGAATAGGAATCAAAACACACTTGTATCAGGTCCCCTCATTTCTCTACAACTAGACCAGTATCCTCCTAAACAAATGAAATTTGAGTTAGTGATTTCATTTTAAGTTAGACAAGAATTGTATTCTCATATTCCACAAATCCATTCATCTCCCAACTGCAGAATTTCTTTCCTTGCTATCCAGTTAAAATACCAATTAAACACTTAACCTTGTTAATCTTTAATCAAGAAAATGAATGCTACTTTCAAACTCTGATTCAAATCTCATACTGTAGCATAACAGCAGTCATTCTTCTTGTTTATGAGGACTTCAATGTCACATCCAGCTGCTCTGCTAATGTAACGACTATGCTTACTGGCTGGTTATTTGCGTTATTTTTTATGTAATTTATGTGGTAGTAGGGATGACTGAAATAGCGTGCCTAATATTTTGATAAATGTTGTCACCTATTTGAGATAAGTACCTAGTTTTCCATCACTGTACTATACTGTATTTATTTTGCAGTGTGTATGTCAAGCTTCCTTTGCTAACAGATCCTGATAGGATTTTTGTTTGTTTGTTTTTTTATTAGTTGTTGTTTTTTTTTTTCATTCTGTGAACAGTGAATGACTAAAATTAGATGAACTATTGCCAAGATTCTGCAGGTCATGTGTATCTAGCATATGCAACTGTCTGGTTGGTGTTCATTTCACCTTTTTTCATGGCAAATGTCACTGAGCTAGTATGAAGTTAGTTTTTAGGCCCTTTTTGCAATAGTAGTAGGGGATAAGCACCTCCAGAATGCAGAGGAGTAAAACCTATGGGATAAATCAAAGTCTTGTTCAGAGAGGGACTGGATATTGGACTTAGACCAGACACCTGCCTTGCAGATGGCTGTGTATGTTTGCCTGAAAATGTTTGATATGTAGGAGGAGGTACATGGTGATAACAATTTAGGGACTTGCTCTTGGGAATAGGCCAAAGCTATGTCTCAGTTTTATGACTCTAAACAGTAATTTTCCAGTAAGTTGTACCCAACTCATCAGTGCATCAGTGTCACACAAGCTTCAAGCCCCAAGCCTCTTCTCAATCTCACTATTCATACCCTGTCACAGAAAGTTTTAGCTCAGGTGCTGTGACTTAAAGGACCTGGGAATGGTTTGCACCAACACAGCACAGTAGTGGATATGAACAAAATGCACTAAATAATAATTGGATTTTCTCTGATAGATATAATCTATAGATAGAAAAATCTATTTAAGCCATGCCTGGCAAATCCAAGCATGTATCCAGGCATATATTTCTCTTCTACAAATAAATGTCACAGCTGTCAATTAAAATTTTGCACAGAAAAAGTGGTCTTCAGGATGTTTGGAGCATTCTTAGTGATCAGTTTTTCTGCGTGGTATTCTGAGCATGTAAATAAGGGAAGAACTGAAGAGGAGTAATACCTCTAATCAGGTCAATAAAATAACAAGCTTTGGGATATAGAAACCATCTTTCAGGTATGGTTTTTGCCTTGTCTTTTAGAAGGAGTGTGGCATGTTCTTTTCTAAAATTTGCTTTTGAGAGATAATTGTTTCTTTGCCATTATTATTTCTAGGTTTTTCAGTGAAGGAACAAACAGGAAGCAGTTGGCAGATCATATTGTTAACAGCCTTAATAAACTTGGGGTTTAATTTTTTTAAAAGGTGTTCCTTTTTTAAATTATTTTTTTATTTTAGCACTTTATACTAGCCCTTTATACCACTCATATCCGATCTCCTGAAACCTTCATTATAGATCCTGTGTTTCATGGCACCTTCTTGCTCTTTTAAATTGAAAATGCATTAATCTCAAGTGTTGCTCAAAGCTACAAAAAATGTCTGCCAAAAAAGATTTACCAGTTAAATAATTACCTCTTGATTTGCATTATCTAAATAGCTGTGTAGAATAGCATCCATTAATCATGAAATATTCACTGAAATGTATAAATACACCTTGGTATTTTGTCTGTCAGTTTTCTTCTTATACAACAAGTACCTCTGGAATCTGGTGAGAGATTTTGCATTTTAAGGTAGTTTTATTTGTCTGATTTATATTTGCCATTTCTGTCTCTGAAAAAGGCTGCACTATTCCCATTCCCCATGCTGTTAATGAACACAGAAGAAAATTTCTTTTTATTATTTCTGACTAATGCTATTTTACAGCTTTCAAAGATCCTCTACATCCTATCATTTTGGTGCATGGAAAATCTGGGGTTTCTACATTACCGAACTTGGCTTCCATGTAGCCAGGCATTCAAGACTGTAAAGTATGCCACATCACTTGATAAAGAAGAGATAATGAAGTGTAATCAGCTTTTGCAATAAATGGCAAATGTCCCAGTGACTGGCCCAATTTGTATTTAGTGCTGTCATATTTTTTAATGAGCTCAGTTTGCAAAAGCATCATGCAGCTTGTTTCTAATCCTGCTTTGTGTGCTGTGTTCTTACGGGCCAAGCTCAGCCCTCTCGGCACCACTGCTCAGCCTTAGCAGTCCTTTTCAGGATTTTCACTTCAGTTATTCCTTGATAAAAAAACCCTCATATCCCCTCTTCTGCACTTTTGTATTCCTCCTTGGCTACTGAAACTTGATTTGATCTTTGCCATTCAAGGACTTCTTTTGCCAAGAAGAGACTTGTTCTTTCAAGAGTATTAAAAAAAATCAGAACAACATTTGGCTATATAAAGGAAAAGAAACTCTTTATAAGAAAGATCATGGGATTTTTCAGACCATCTGGAAGAAATTTCAAATTTTCCTCTCCCATATTTCGTCTCTAATAAAATACCTTTTATTGATTTAGGTAAGATACCTATGTCTGGAGTCATTGCTGTTGGGAGAGTTTGATGCCAGTGGTGATGGCCCAGGAAGCAGTGTGCCTTGCATGAAACCTGTTGCTGTGCAGCTCATCAGTGTGTGCGGAAAGAGCTTTGTCACAAGTACATCAAGTCCCTGAAATCTCCCTATCTCTACTGACAGCAACTTCAGCTTACTGGCTGCATCATCTCCACTGGTTGGCAGTGGTTTCCCAACCTCTTTAGTGCTCTCAGGTCCACCACCTTCACACCTTTGTTGCCTGTAGAATCAAATGCAGTGTCAGAGCCCCTATGACCATTGCCGTGGTCAGGGTGATCAATGCAGAGTCCCAGCACCCTTCAAATACAGATAAACTGCTATGTCCCACTTTTTTCTCTGTTTATTATGGACTCCTTCATTTGGCTCTGTGACAAACTTTAGATCCTGTACCCGATATAATTTTTATCCAAGAGACATTCCTCCCCAGTCTTCAACAGGGAAGCTACAACTCCTTTCAGTCCTCTTTCTGAGTCAATAGAAACCCCCTTGGAGACGCACCATCCCTGCCCTTCTGGCTTCTCTGCAGGTATGCTCATCAAGCATGAAGCCCGCATTTTCCCCATGCTTATAGCATGACTTGCAGCAGTGTGGCACATTCATTGTTAACAGCATAGAGTCCTGTCCTTCAAATCCATCCATAGTGGACGCTATGGGGAAAGACCAGAAGGATGGAACCTGAAGTTGTGAGACAGGCATACCCAGCATGAGCTTTGCATTATGTAGTGGCAAAGGATTGCAGTTTGAAATGATCTAGCTGTTATAACTTGGTCATGGTTGGACAGCTGGGGAGGCCTCACCTAGAGCACTGTGTCCAGTTCTGGGCTCCCCAGTACAAGAGGGACATCCTCCTGGAGTAAGTCCAGGTAAGGGCTACTAGAATGATTAAGGGTCTAGGTCATCTCTCATGTGAGGAAAGGCTGAGGGGCTGGGCTTGTTCAACCTAGAGAAAATAAGGCTCAGCGCAGATCTGATCAATGTATATAAGTATCTGAAGAGAGGGTGTAAAGAGGATGGGGTCAGACTCTTCTTGGTGGTGTCAGGTGGTAGGACAAGAAGCAGTGGACCTAAACTAAACCAGGAAGTTCCACCTGAACATGAGGAAGAACTTTACTGTGGAGGTGACTGAGTACTCTTAGTAATGAATGAAAAAGAATTATAATTGGCAGTAACATTATGGTCCCATAATATGAGTTCATACTCATATTATAAAACTCAGTGTTCGAGATAATGACTACACAAAGCTTTAATCTTTTACTGTGGGTGCATATGTTTTTAATAACAGGTATTAAATCATCAATATTAAATCATCAGTTCCTGGCATTAAATAAGAAATAAAAACGTACTCAAACTGTCACATAAAAAAGTGTATTTCTTTCAATCAATGATTTATTCATCCTTCCAGCCTTCTTAAACTTGCTGTCATATTTCCTAAACATAAACCAACATGTTTTATGGTCAGCATGACAAATTTAAGGCTCAGAGGTATCATCAGTGTTGACTTTAAAAACGTTGCTCATAGTCAACTGTACTTAGGTTTTGTTTGGAGGCCTTTTGATAGCATTTTAGGAATTAGATTTTTCTTCTTCCTGTCATAAGCAGTCAGTCACCTGTTTCTTCATGAATCTCAGCAGCACTGGTACAAATCCAAGGTGAATATATCCTCTTTCACACATCTCTCTTCTGCGTTTCCTAGCAGACCAGACAAGTGATAGAAGCATGGAGGGGGAAGGGAATTTACATTCGTCTCTGTGTATGTCACAGGAATTTGAAAGCCAAGCAGAAGACAGCAAGCAGAAAGTTTCATTACTCACAGTGATCTTGGTCAGACAGAATGGCTGAGGTACCCTGCCTTGCTCTTGACACTCAGTTTGAAGAATTATCTATCCCCCGTCTCCAGAGGCTGGTTGAGCACTTGAATGGAAAGAGAAGTTACTCTCCTGAGAGACCTTTGGAAACCTTAGGAATAATAGCTACTGATTTTTATATAATTGGGAAGGATCTGTTTCTTCTTTTGAATCAAGCAGGGCATTTCATTAGTCATTTCCTTCCTGACATTTGTCTATGTCTGGACTTACAGATTATAAGGGAATTTGAAGGGTCTATATCCAAGTGCACATACTGAACCAAGCCTGACACAGTATCAAGGCCAGACCTTGGGTGAGTATCTGGCCCTGTGCTGTCCCATGTCAGACACCAGAAGCCTCAGTCCAAGGACACACAGAATATGCACATTAGCTGGTTCTGTATGACCCACAAACTGGCTAGGCTTCTGGATAAATGTACTGACCTATTTTAGGATACATGATAAGAGTCCTTACAGGTAGCAGACAAGACTTGTAAAATTACCTAATTACAGGAACTCTTTTGGCATGCAAATTTTGATAAGGGCATTTATCAGGATTCAGCTCTAACATTAGGTAAATTCAGTGCTTTATTGCCTTGGATACAGGAGAATTCTTCATTTGGATAAATGGTCTTTCATGTGTAATGAATGTACGCAGTACATAATTTACTGTGACAGAAGTATTTTAATCAAATTCTGGTTTCCTTTAGAAGCCTACAGACTTCAAGTCTCTTAGCAGTAAACAGCCAATATGACCTCAAAGCAAAAGGATCAACTTGCTTTCTCTTAATTTTCTAGGTATTCTTACTGGTATTTACTGTTTAATTTTTCAAAACATAAATAATCTGATATTTTTAGCTAGACATATAATAAGGTATGTGATAATGACTAGTGTCTATTTAATAATAAATCAGAGTATAGATACTCAGTATTTAATAAAAGTTGCACACTTTTAACAAAACATTGTAGGTTTGCAAATGCCAGTACATAATGAGGCAACACTGACTTCAGTGTCTCCAGGAATTTACCCCACATATCCCTCAGGTCTGTTTTATTGTATTGTTCAGTAAGCATTGATTAAATATTTTTGTGAATAAACAAGAGTAGAGTGTAGGCCTGATGCACTGAGTCACTAACTTTCAACAAAATAAGACTTCTCCAGAAAGCTTTAGCTACTCCTGAGTAAGGGAAGAATACGGAAATATCAGTATTTATTTTTAAAGAGAACATTCTAGGGTAAAATATTTGTATCACTAGCTTGTATTTCATAAGCTTGTTTTATTGTATTCTGTTTTTAATGATACAAATGTTTGTTTGAACAACATTTCAAGTTTTCATTAAAATCCTTCTGACTGTTCATACTTTTTCATCCAGATTATAGAGAAGATAATGACAGTTAAACAGAATCACTTAATGGCTGATAGGCACTTTTAATGCTAATTACTAAAATGAAGTTCTGTTAAAAAGAAAAGCTTGCAAGAACTGGGAGGAAAACTCCACAGTGATTTTCATGAAGAAAACCAGTTCATCCTTTTAAAGATTATTCTTTTAGGGTCTCCATCCAAGAAGACTGTTTAATCATTATGGCTTCAACTGACTGTTTCAGTATCTGTAATATAAAATACTGAAACAAGACTTTTGTCAATTTAATGCATCTATTTTTATGTTACTGCTTTCACTCATAAAGACTTAAGGGTTTATTGAAACTATGTTTGATGGAAAGCACCAGTTTGCAAAGAAAAGGAATCTTCCCTCTCCCCTGCTTCTCCTCATCTCTCCCCTCCATCTCACCTCCTCTTCTTGTCTTTGCCTACTTTTCTTTCCCTTTTTTAAGGCCTGCCTCTAGCTATCAAGGTTATAGAGCAACACTTGAAGTCTGTGGCTAGAGAACACATCAAAAGTCTCTGAACAGCCTCAAACAGAAAGCAAATGCAGTGTCTACATGCATTTATTTTTCATGAGTGTTAAGCAGGAGCCCTGCTTATTAATATTTAAGGGAGACCTCTTCTTGCATCCCATACTACCTTCCTTCTCTTTAAATGTCCATTCAAATGTAGTATGTTCTATTTTTAACTGTTCATAACAGTATCTGCCTCACCTCTCTACTATTGTGTCCTACTGCACGTTGTGCCATCTCATGTCACACACACAGAAAACCAGGACCTTTCTTGTTCAGTGCTTAGACAACGGCTGTGAATTAAGGCTCATAAAAAGCATCCCATCTTCTGCACTTTTCACCCAAGTAGAAGATTAGAGAGCAGACAAGGAAATGTGAGAAACACATTGATTGCCTAGTCTTCTGCTGAGAGTTGCTCACATGTTACGGAGTTAGTGTGGTTGGTTAGGAGAAGTTTGATAAAGAAGTTAGTTTCCTAGTTTTTGTGCTGAGGCCTCTGTACTGTTCCTCACACTGGGCTCCCCAGTGTGCATGAGACTGATCACTGATGGGGCTGCACAGACCGTGGGGGAAACAGAACCCACCCAATGCTTGACTGTGAATCTGAGCTAGTTCCTCCAGAAATGTGCCGTTCTTGGCTGGGAAAGTCTCTGGCTCTTTTGCCCTTTCCCAAAGCCAACACCTGACAACAGCTCCTGTAATGAACACTGTGGCATCAAAAAACCGAATACTTCACTGTCTGAAAGCCACTGTGCGTGTCTTCAGCTTGGAGATCTCAATGGAGATGAACAGAGAGCAGCTGTGCAGTAGGAACTGTTTGGAGGCAAAGCTCACAGCCAGCATCTTGGCTGATTGCCTGTGCTGGTGAGGGCCTTGAGTGGTTGCCCATACTTCCCACAGTTCAGGGACCACGCGTGTGTCAGAAATAGGGGGCAACTGTGGAAGCCCAAGGAAAAGCACACATAAAACTGAGTCAGAAGAGGCTTTAGAGGTCAGTAAAAAGAATGAAGAATTTTGAAAAAAAATAGTTGTCTATCAATGGAATTATTTTGTGGAGCTTAAAAGCTTAAGGGCAACAAGTTGCTGTCCACTGACCTCTATGTTTTAGAAGTTAGCCCTTTCTCATGCTAAGAGCATTTGCTTGTTCAGAATCGCAGAATCCATGAAAATATGACACAGAATCAGGCATCTGTGCTCACATGTGAGCAAACTGCAGGGTCCTTTTTCAAAGTCAGCTTCAAAGTTCGAGTAAGGATATAAGGCATTTGAGTAAATGACAAAGTAATACTTTTGTCTTCAAAGGTGGATGACAATTTCTCTTCTATTTAGGCTTTTTTGCTATAGGGTAAGCATTTTGATGGCTTTCAAGAATTTTATCTGGGGATCAGTTGCATTTCTGGTACAGAGAAGAATTTGCTTTATCCTTGCTAGGTGGAGACTGTGAACGTGCATTTGTATGATTTAAGCAGTCCATTCCTTTATCACTTTATAGATCATTGAGATATGATGATGAAAGTTGAAAACAATCAGAGCTGATCTTTTAAAATGGATTCCAGTAGACACAGATTTCTTGCTGACCCTCTTTACTAACTCATTTTTAAAGACTACATGTAGAAGAGCGAACTTAGAGAAACAAAGGAATAAGATAAGAACCATGCCAGTTTAACTATACTTAATCTCAATGATTTGACACTTATCTTGAGGGAAAAATGAGTCTGCCAAATTGTAAGGGCTTCATCTATGTTCAGAACTTGAAAACGTTTTACAACCTCTTTTTAAACTGTATTTCAAAATAATGCTTCCACTCTCCTTAAATAGGAAACAACCTTGGCAAAACAGTAAGGAAAACCTCTAGCACTGACATCTTGAAATGACAGATTAAACTGTTTCAGTGAAGGCTAGGGACATTACACGCTTGGGCCATTTTTATGGGATTACGAGTGAAACTATTTTGCATCATTGCCAACTACCAGCCAATTGTATAATCACATGTGTGATTTATCGCAATATTGAACCAAAATCTTTCCAAACTACCACAAGTTTTTTGGTGGTATTGTTTTAACATTCTTGTAAGGCAAATGACATTTGATCACACAGTGATGTGTAAAGGGAGTCCCTTTTGCCCGGTGTGCTTTGAAATGGTCAAACCAGAGGTGTACTTTGCAATTATAAGGCATACTGAGGAGATCTGTAACTGGCAATTTTTTAAGAAAGAGCTCTCTATAGAGTTCTAGTTTGTTTTTTAGAAAACAAATCATTATACTTAGCAACTTTGCCATGCAGAAGTTTGCTATTTGAAATTCAAAAGAGATATCCATAAATTTTGTCATATTTACTACCTTGTTACTTGCAATTTTAATGGCAGGATTCTGCACTGGGTAGGGCAACAAGAGAAGTGCTCTTAAATATTTTAAACTTATTTAAAATATTTAAAATAAAATTTAAAAGGGAGAAGTTTTTTTAAAATGCGCAGTATATACTCCATTTGAAAACACTACGTACTCAAGAGTAAGAACTAGCACTGGTTTTTCTTCATCAGTTAAAACATTTCTCAAAATGGGAAGTAGAAATAATACACTCTGCTTAGGTGATCAATTGTAAATATGCAGGACAAATAGATACCAACCAATCAGTGTGTTGTTTATCCAAGGAATTTGGCAAATACTTATGAAGAACAAATATGTACACAGAAATCAAGGTCTTTTTATGACTGGCATGTGAACAGAAAGGAAAGTTTGTCAATATGTTCATAATTAGACCTATTGTATTCTATAATTGCTTGTTCTATAGTTTCCTGTAAACTGCGGTCAACTCAGAATTTGCTGAAAATACTGCTGACTGTTGGATCTTGGAAGAATATGTCACTCAGCTTAATAAAGAATAAAATAACTTTTTCTTCCATTGTTGTGTAGAACAAAACAGAAATTAGAAATATTAGAAAAAAATAAACATGAAAATCCAAACCCCAAGCAACAACTTTCTGCTATATTACTGTGTAGGGAAAAGCATTAAAAAGAAACACAAGAACCCAAACTTATGAACAATCTTATGAACACAGGCATTATAAACTATTGCAAAAACTGAAAGCAAGTTTTAGAGAAAGTCAAAAAAAACTTTTGACAACATATAAAGTAAAATGGAGCAGACACCTCAGTGAGTGTGTAAGCCTATGTATACACACAGTTCTAAATGCATAAATACATTATTCATGTGTATTTTATGGGGAAACATGTCATGACTGTATTTCTTCAGAAAATCCCAATCTCCTTCAGCTTTTTGTAATGAGCACAAGAGATATTCAGTACATTATAGATATCCTCAGAGTTAGATTGCAACGAAATTATTGAATCAAGGAGAAACTCCATGACGTTTTCCCAGAGAAACTACAGAATGTCTGTAAGCACTTGTTAATTTAACTGCTACGTTCCCTAATTCACAGTTATGCAACACACCATTAGTTTCCTTTTATCAATTACATCAAAGACCATATAAGTAGCTTTATCTAGTGAAGAACTGAGGTTTTTAGTGCATTTAGTGCAAGATGGTGTTGTGCAAAACAGCAGACAGCCACACAGCTTCAGTGAACTTGGTAAATAGGCTTAGGCAGTATTCAGTTAAAATTTCAGACAGTTTGCCACCCTCTGCCAGTTCATCTCATCTTCTTTGTCCTAATGATCTCTGTTGCATTGTGCAGTATCGACAACATTCCACAGAAATTAAAGTGTCAACTCTGAGTCCATAAATGAAGGAAGAAATGTTTTCTCCAATTTTGTTCTTATAAACATGTGCCTTGCGGACATAATTAGGGGAATAGAACATGTCCTGATAAATATTCTGTAGTGGTCATAAGCATTATGGTAAAATACATTTGTTATCAAGAGGTGAGAACTGATACTTATTTAAAAGGAACAATATTATCTCTATAAATATGAATGTGCATCTTGAGTGCTGTATTTGAAACAGTCTCTAAATAATTTGACTTTCCAGTTTTCCTGCTATGAAACTAGCAGGGAGAATATTCACCTACTATGAAATGAAATTTTACTATGAAGTGTTAATTTTCTTATGATTTGAAAACTGCCATTTATCACCAGCTTTCTGATACTGTAGTTTGAAAAGATTAAGACATCAATACATGTGGGCTTTTTTGCGCATTCTTTTCATGTCTAATCACTTTTCACTCTAGCTGCTGACTTATGTTGGAAAACTAAATAACTTTTTCAAATAAAAGAAGTGTGCTTACAGTAATCCATAGATAAGTGCATTGCAGCAGTAGCCCATACCTCTTAGAAAAGATAGGTCTTCCGTGAGACTGGAATGGAACAGGAGGACTATCCAACTGAAAAAGAAAGATATTGTTAGTAAAAAGCAATAAAGACAATTGGGATTGCAGACTGAATGCGTTAGTAAGCACAGTGTCTTAAATGCAAACATTTGGAAGAAAGCAGAGTTAGATTTTTTCTTATTTTCGATGCTTGTCAGAAAGTATCTATTTAGTGGCCTGAAGTATTTCAAAGGAGCAAACCTGAAAAAATGGTTTACACAAAAAATAACACCAACCCCTAAATACCTAGTGGTTTGGTGGCTATGGCACTCAGTGTGTGTGAAGGAGTCAGATTCAACTTACTGCGTTACTGGGTATTTTCTTATGACAGAGAATAGCTCTAACACAGGAAGTTCAGAAAGTAAGTCTCTGGTATTGTGGTCAGTAGGGCACTGGTCTACTCACTTTAGTAAAAAAAATGTACTAATCAAGGACAGCAATTGTCTTGCCTACTTTCAGACAACTGGAATTTGAGAATGAAGTATAAAATAAACATTTAGGCAGCTACTTTACTAAACAAACAAAAATGTTTCCTGATAACTCTCTTGGGTGAATCACCTCTTGGACACACTTATTTGTCTCTACTGGCTATAGAAGTCTGGACATATCCTTTGCAGTGGGTTATATGTTTTGACAAAGGAATCAGTGCTGAAGCTCAAATATCTTTGTCATGCCAGGGTAGGGGAATAGATTAGCAATCATGTCAAACCTTAATATCCATTCAGCTAATTTTTGAATGCCATAGAACTTTGCTTATTCTCAGGAAAAGCAAAGATGAAGGTGCCTGCCACTGTCAGGGTCTTCTGCAAACAGCTCTTATAGACTGCATTTGAATGTGGAACAAAAGCATTTTTTATCCCCAAAATGCTTCTTTTTTTGTTTGCATCATTAAATATTCATGAAACTTGAAATACAGCATAAAGGGAAGGACACAGTGTAACATTTAATGGCTGGACAGTTTACACAATACAAAATGCTGTAGACAGAGGGCTGTCAGCTGCCATGACAGAGTTCGGCCCAAAATTTCTGTTCATTGATGATATCATTAATTTAATTATTGTGAATTTTCAAGCACAAGGTAGTTCTTGAAGTTTAATAGTTTAATCAAATTTATGGGATTTTCTCTACCTGTGTGCCGTATATGATACAATTCAGTGTTCAGTCACAGCACCATCCCTAAGTGAGTGCAAAGTTTAGGTGAAGTTGTTCCACTCAAAACTTTCTCAAATCAGTACCTTCCTCAGAAATAAATATACTGGGGCTTAAAGCTGGCTGAATAATGAAAAAAAGATATTAATGGGTAATTATTCTATGAGAAATGGCCAAATTTACAGTAGATTTATTCTCAATAGATTATTTGACCATTTTCACTGGGCACTGCTGTGAATCAAATTTTCGAAGCAGTCAGGCTGTCTTTGGTAAGAAATGCACATCTCAATGCTATTAAATGAAATTAAGTATTTCTGCAATATTATTCATGGTTCACTGTAGCCAAAGAAATACCTTATGCTCTGCAGCAGTTTTTATAGTGATATAAAATATGTCAGATACCTTTAAAACTATCAGTGCTGTCTTGGGATTTGTCTGCAGTTAAATACCTTTTCTGCATCACCATTTCTGTATCATTTCAATATCTGTATTTTACAGCACCTGCATGAATGCAGTTAATACACTGACTTCATGAATAAATAACTTATTTGCAGACTATTCTCTTATTAAAAACCTATGAGATCTGAGGGGCTTATTGTATTTCAGTTGTGTACAGTATATTTTATTATTATTTACTTATATCTTCTAGCATCTTATACTAGGAAGAATACTGTGGTGATGGGTAACAGAGATTTCAGCTAATAAAATATACAGTTTGCTTTTGAAGAGCAGGCAAGTGACCTGAACGGTGGGTGGCAGGGCTGGCCTGAACTGCAAAAAGCCACATCACGCCTGCAATGAGCTCTTGAAGAAATCTGGCGAAAGGTGTGGTAACTGTTGCAAAAAGAGCTAGAAACCACATAGATTTTTCTGAAAATTAGTTTGATTCATTCTACCAATGTGGAATGGTTCCTTGAACTGCAGTCAGTGGCCCTGCACACAGAAAAAGCTGTCTGACAGTCTTATCAAGTACAGGTATCCTAGCTGAAGCTTTCTTTGGATTATATGATTAAAACACATGTATTAAAGAAGAGCAGCATCAAAACTTAAAGGCCAAACTAGTCAGTGTTACAAAGACTTTTCCTTTAAAACTGCAGAGGAAAGATTACACTCCAAATTTATTGTCACAATTTTAAAGGCAATTAGAGCCATTACATAGTCTTTCCCAACCTGCAGGAGAATAAATGAGTTTTTACTGTGATACTATGACTGCACAGATTTTTTAACCTGATAGGGAAAAAGAAATTCTAAATATTAATTGCAAAAAAAACCCCACACGTCAACCAAGAGAAAACTTAATGTTACCCTAAGTTGGAAAAAGTTTATGTCAAGGAAAAATAAACCACTCACACCTAAGTCTCTGTTCCTTCTTTTTAATTGTCTTTCATTTCCAGTTTCATAAACATAGTCTTTGTCTAAGTGAAGGCATTGGCTTAATTTCTCTAATTGACCATATTTTGATTTTTAGTCTTGGACGTTGCCACAGAGCAGTTTTTAGTCAGTCCTTTTTGGTGCCCTATTTTAGTTAGAAGTTCCTGCAATTCCAATGTGCTTAAAAAAAATAATTCTTTATTTCTTTTCCATCTTTGAAAAGGCCAGGGTAGTAAAATTTCGCAGACCACTGATGCTTCCTTATTTGCCCCTTATCTTCCATAACTGGCATAATTTCCTGCAGCATCAGAACTTTGACAGAATAAAATATAAATATATATATATATACACACCTTTTCTTCTCACCAAACAAAGAAATACCTGATCTGTTTACAATGAATGGAAGATAGATGATTTCTACAGGTAGCATCTTAAAATAGTTGCTTGGCAATATATACGTATATTTATATATATATGTTTTTTTGGTTTTTTTTTCCCTGAAGTGTCTTTCCTGACTCACTGCACTTATCAGGACTGTGATTCAGCAGAAGCTCTTCCGAGCACAATGGCAAAGCCCTCATACCTTATAACCAAGTAATGAATACCTTTTCTGTGGGCTGAGGGAAAAATCAGATAAGAGCCTCCAGCTGGTATCTTACAAATTTGTTCTTTGTCTTCTGCATCCAGGGCAAATTGAGATTTAATTCCACCTCCTAAAATCCTAGAGCTCAGGATCTGGGGCAGTCTCCTGAATATCGAGAGACTTGGTCCATGTCCTTAAGGAGAAGAGCAGGTCTCTTGTGAAACGTTAGCTCCACTATGTTTGGAGCACAAAGTTACTTTGTTTTTGTGAGTGCTGTCTGGGGCCCGCTTGCCCCTGAAATCTCTTCCTGCATGTTTACTGTTTTTTTTAAACTAACCTTTTTAAAACCTGTAATGGAAACTTCAGAGATCCTATGTTGACTACTAACATACCAGTTCAGAATTATTTTGATTAGTTAAAAGTATTCTCTTTCCTCCAAGTTTTGCTTTGTATTTACCGTGATTTTGAAATGTTTTCTTGGATCTTCTGGAAAGTAAAAAAAAGAAACCACTTCACTATTTTCACAGATTTACTAAGGCTTAGATGGTATCATTTTATCTCAAAGCAAAAAAAAGCAGGTTGAAATTCAATCATCTTATTCCTCTCAACTTGTGAAGGAAAACTTATTGTTGAATGCTGCAGTAGTTTTATGATAGCCACTAGGAGAAAAATAAATGTCAAGATGTAGCTTAATTAATTCAATTTTTGGCTGTTCTCAAAGAATACTATCAGCCCAGTTTCAGGGAAGAAGAAAATACATGTTATCTTAGGAAACTGAAGGTCACTGATAGATGGGGTGTTATTTTCTTAGTTTAAGCATTTGTGTGTGTTTAGTTCACTTGACTGTATTACCTCAGTGCTAGTTAAAAATCTTTAAAAATAAATTAGGAAAGGAATTAACTAGACTGTAATAGCAAATTAAATGATGGTTGTTGCTATTTGTCAAAACTAACTGGGGAGGCAAAAGTATAAGAAAAAGAAACTGAATCAAACGCATCTTAAAGTGGATTTTTACTGGCCCATGAGATGCCTTGTGATCATTAAGATAACAAGGGGCAGGAAAGGAGAACATTTGAGTGTCATCAGTTCACCGGTGGTAGGCATGGTTCAATTTATAGAGTCATAGAATCATAGAATAGGGTTGGAAAGGACCGTAAGATCATCTAGTTCCAACCTCCCTGCCATGGGCAGGGACACCTCACACTATACCCTGTCACCCAAGACTCTGTCCAGCCTGGCCTTGAACACCGCCAGGGATGGAGCATTCACAACTTCCCTGGGCAGCCCATTCCAGTGCCACACCACTCTCACACTCCTTATATCCAATCTAAACTTCCCCTGTTAAGTTTTAACCCGTTACCCCTTGTCCTGTCACTGCAGTTCCTAATGAAGAGTCTCTCCCCAGCATCCCTATAGGCCCCTTCAGATATATAGTGAAGGCTAACTTATTTCTCCTATATCTTATTCTGAATACAATCTATAATCACTCCAGGGAAAATATGGATAGAAAAGATCCAGAAGAACTTCAGAGTGCAGCTTGTGGGTGTGCTTCATAGGGGGCTCGGGTATTTTAAACTTTATATATGATACCAGGCAGTGAAAGCAAGAAATATCACTGTGAGTGGTGTCATGTGTAGAAAGCCATTTTGGTTCTCTTCTATAAACCTGGTTCTTGCTCTTACCTGTAGAATTTATGAACAAAAAAGGAAACTCAGAAGCCTCAGAGTATCCCTCCAGGTAATGGAAACAAGGTAGCATGGTTATGTGACTTTTAAAGAGTAAGCAGCAAATAAGACATAATAACTAATCCACAGAACAGCACAGAGGCTTATGTTTGGTATTTTAGCCATTCACTGAAGAACTGTGTCAAACAGGGTATATTAAAAAACCCAAATGAACCAGAGCTTATTTATGGCTGTTTTACAGAAGAGTGCAAGTTGTAGCTTAGCTTAATTTGCCCCCTTCCTGGAGCATTGGTGAAATAAGACTCTATGAGTTTCACTATGTCATATAATGCCTCTGGATGCAGCTGGACACCTTTGCTGCCATGCTAATCATACTTTCAAATAAACTGCTATTTAATCTGTGCTCCGAGGTGCTAAAGGGGGTAACTCTCAGAAAATATACCTTTTTGTCTGATTCATGACAAACTGGAGGGAGAGAGATCAAAGGATGACAGAAGCATGAAAGTTTTAAACAGTGCCTGTGATTTGCAAAGGAGTAAATAAGCATAAAGAACCACTCTTCCCTGCACCAGATTGCATTTTTGAAAACAGAATTTTGGCTTACAGTGTCTGACTTCACTAAGTTTCTTTCCTGTATGTGCTGGCAAAAGTGAGATGGATTTGGCTTTGCTTTATGTTTCTCAGTTTCCCACAAAGCAGAAAATGTAGGTAGCCTGAACAGTGTGTTGCAACCTGGCTTAGTTTGCTCCCTTTCCAGGGCATTTCCTAGAGAAATTATGATTCTATGACTCAACGTACTTGTAGATTATGTAGTCAAATTACTCTAAAACTTGCTGCATTAGCACCACACTGCCTCTTGCCTGGAAGCTATCTGTTCTTTTTATGAATATCTACCAAAATGAAACATGCTAAGGGTTCACATACAAAGCACATTTTAAAATTAAACTCTTGCTTTTTTTTTTAATTTTTTTTTTTTTTTTTTTTTTTTGTGGAAATGTGTGCAGTCCTGAGAAATCATGGGACAGGTGTCTGGGAATAAATTCTTCTGAATTATTAAGCATGCACACACTATGTTGTAACTGTCATTATAATGCATATAATTTCAACAAAATTATATATAATCATAGTGAAGTGCTGGGGTTTTTTTTGTTCTTTTTCTTCAGTAATTGGAATAATTGCCAGAGGTTTCAGTTGTCAACATTGTGTCTGGGATGTCTCATATTATTTATGCTGGAGGTCATGAGGTGAAAGTGAAAATCCTTTACAAAAGTGGTGACAACACTTGCTGAGATGAAAGAAAGAGGTAACAGTATTGGCACTAAATAGATTGGATTAGCTGTCAAAATAGTACGACAGAGAAAGAGAAAGCCACTTAAATAAAATTGACTTCTTTTGGAGGTCAGATGGAAAAAAAAGAAAAGAAGTATATGGTGTTGATTTTCTAAAGAAAAATCACAAAAGATAGGAATGTTAAATCATAGCACTGGAAATCTGAAATTTTAAGAACTGCTTTGCTCTTCTTTACTCATGGAGGTTTGTGAATGTACATGAACCTTCTTAGAAAATGTCTTACTAACTTTCTTATGAATTGCAGGATGAGACACTACATGTGAAAACTGGTAGTCTTGGGGGATTACTAAGAAGTACGTTAGCTTTGCAAAACTCTTGCATAAATATGCAAGCGTGTCTATACATGTTCAGCCTGGCGTCCTTCATGTCAAAGTGACTACTCAGGAAAATGGTGTTGATCTCAGAAGTCGGCCCAGCAGATGCATATATTGTAGTCATGGTTGGTCTGGAGTACAGCAGCCCAGGGGCATTTCATACAGCATACATACAATTTTAGAGAATTAAGCAGAATAATAATATAATTAGGACTCTTTATTTGACTAATCAATGTTTTTAAACTATTTTTAATTAATTAAGCTAGTGTAATGTTTTCTGTCAAAGCTGTTATGATTTCTATCTTCATATTATGCCGAAGAAAATAAGATTACTTTATGGTAATAGATATGTAGACATTTTCAGAGCACATGTTATTATAATCTTCCCTAAAAGGTAGTAGCAGCTTTCAGAGAGCCTCAAATAAATCCCAAAATAAAAGAATCCAGACAAATAATGTGATAAACATTTATTTGTTATCTCTCTTGTAAAAATCATTCTCTTCAAGCAGTGCTAGAGATTTAAAACTGGAAAAATAAAAATATAAAAAATACCAATTTTCACAATTATGGAGGCAGTGACATATAGCATAAACCCAACACATAAAAAAATCTGAGAAAAATTGGTGCAATCATTTCTTGTATGAAGTAACTGCAGCTACTTTCCTCTCAGCTTTACTGGCCTAATGAGCCATAAATTTTGCTGCTTCTCCTGATACAGTAAAAATATGAGTATTGCCTTAGAAACTAATTGGAGACCTTGCTGGGTAAAGCCTGATATAATCCTATTTTAACTCTCTCATCTACAGTTCAGATTGAGGAGGATTTAGAGAAAGAAGAATTGTAATAGAGAGGGGTTTTTTCCCCTTAAAGTACACTATTCAATAAGCCTGTATCACTCTGTCCCTTTTTATTTAGATGTTCAAGTCAGTGGCACTTGAGAAGAATGTTTTATTAATTAGGACCTTGGTTTCTTGATAAAGCAGATTGTCATACATCAGGATATGCAAAAATCCAAGCAATGGGCTATTTGCTTATATACAATTTAACTGCTATAGGCAGTAACTTCAGCTGATGTAAATCAACATACATCTTGATTCTAGTGATTTCAGGTCAACCTGCATCTGCTGGTTGTCTGCTTCCATTCCCCACACATAGGTCTATATACATATGCTAAGGAACAAATTGATTGATTTACTATTTGAATAACACCTGGAGCTCCATAAAATTCAACCTTTCTCAACCTCTCATACTGTCCAAGAAGAAAATTAGCAGCACGATTAATTTTTAATGTTTTCAGTGTCAAATCTGCCTCTAACTTTAAAATAGACAGGAAGAACTCATCTCAGTGAATGGGCATATGCTGCTAACCTTAATTCTATTCCAGAAAAGATTTATAATGCTTAAGGCATTTAGTTTATATAGAAGAAACTAATGAAAGACTTCAGTAACTTCACTTATTTACTTCAATAACTTATTTAATAAATAATTATTAACTTCAGTAACTTACATTATTGGGAAGCTTAGCAGGACCTCTCAGAAAGATTAGACAGTTATAGCAGAGAAACTGGAAATATGTTTCAAAGGACAAACCAGACATTTGCAGGTGAGACTCCAGGCAGACTGTCTCCATCAGGATTTTATTCCAGTTTACCCTGAAGCGTCTTGTGGCTGCCTTGAAACATCAAAGGATCATTTGGGGGCGCCTCTCTTCCTAAAATACACGTCTGATCTGCTGCCTTTGAGGAAGATGTCAGTTTGTGACACAGATTTTTTCCTGTTAGAACAGAGAAACTATCTCACAGCATTGTATACACACAGTTTACTTTCTCTACTGGAAGACATTAAAAATGAGAAACATGCACTGGTAGGTATGATTCACCCCAAAACAGAGAGAAAAATCTCTTCTGTGCTAGATTTCAGAGATGCTCAGCACACACTCCCACAGTAGGGCACCAGCTCATTAGCTTTTCCTCTCTCTGCAGGCACAGCTGGATGGCATTGCAGCTCCAAAAAGCAGGTTGTACACATTTGATGCTCTCTCTTTCTTTGTTAGGTTAGACTTACACTGGAGAATTTCAACTGCATTTCTTCCTACACACCTTCTTCTTCTGTTTTCTTCACAGCTGGAAAAGGATTCTGCTTCATAAGTAATGAAAGAGAAGGAGAAGCTATTGTAGACCATAGATTTTAAGTACATAGGTAACTGAAGTCAGCTAGTCTGACTTCCCATCTGCACAAGCCAGGAAATTTTATCCACATTGCATATAGGTGTTCCTGGGGGCCGGAGTTCAGACTGATAAATGAAATAAGGGCACCCAAGGCCAGAGATTTCTGCTACTTTTGTGTTTCTTCAGTTCATTAAAACAAGGAAAACAGTTCTAGAAATGAGCAGCCTGTCTGTCAAGAATGACAGATGAGACACTGATAGAATCTTCAAGAGACTGTGCTGAAGTAGGATCCACCTTGAGGATGGAAAGGCAATGCAGGAGCAAGAGGACATTCACTCAGCAGGGTGTAAGTTTGTGACTTCTGGCAGTGGGAGGAAGACTCCATTTCAACCTGCAGCTATTTAACATAAAATACAGCTCCAGTACCCTAGCAGCAGAGAAGAAACAAGTCCTGTTGGACTTGTTTCCATAACATAAAATACATAAACATATTTAACATAAAATACAGCTCCAGTACCCTAGCAGCAGAGAAGAAACAAGTCCTGTTGGGGAAAGACCCTGGGTCAGTTATGTAGCTTTTACAATTAGGATCAGTGCTACAAAGAGATGAGTACAAGTGGAAAAGGTGTCGCATAAACAAGTAGAGCACATGCATGCATGAAATATGCTGTTCAGTATGGACAGCAGGGCAGGGAAAGGAAGGATAATTGCACCCTCTGTTAAGGAGAGCTTTGAATGTTGAAAAACTCCAGTAACAAACCAGAGGTCAAGGTGAGATGGGTCTAATTTTGATATGTTTTCTTGGGTCTGTAACAGATCATCTGGGGCAGAGAAGGTGCTGATGAGCCTTAAACAGCTATTTCTTGTCCTCATGGGGTGCTTTTATACATCTGGAGGGAGGGCATCATGGCATTGATCAAATAATGAAGCTGAAATACACAGCATCCTCTTTTGTCTCAGTCTTTACAGGCAAAGCCCTCTTCTGGGACCTCTGCTTTTATCAGTATAACTAGGTCAGTAACACCAACACATTTATTATACTTTCTAGAAAAGGAGCAATAGGCTTTGAAAATAACTTGTAAAGTTCTTGAATTCATACAGTTAAAGTAATAGACTTCAGGGAAATGAAAGCATTCCACTAAAACAGAGACTTTTTGTTATTTTGGTTCATATCCATACCTTTAAATTAAATATTAGGCAAATGATCATGAATCAAATGACTACTTTTACAAGACAAATTATTATGGTTGAATTGTATTCTAATTTTCTCCTATTGATTTTATACTAATTTTTCTTTAGGAAAAAATAGATATAAGATTATCCAGCATGAAATGATATAATAGTAGGAAAAGAACTTTGGAATAAGGTCAGCATTGTCCTCCAAATATACCTTTCTGGAAATGGGCATGTTGCCATGCAGCCGTAAACCAGCTACTACCTCTGCTATATTGTTTGCTTTCTCAGGTGGGTAATAAGAAATGGAATCCAGGTTCTACAAATATGTGTGTAGATAGCAATTTGCTGTTGGTGGAGGACAAATACATATGATTAATCTTGCCAAGGTCACAATTCCTTCTACTTACTGTTCTGTGACTCATAATTTATGCCCAAAAGATCACAAGTCTCAGATTGATTTAGCATTTTTCTTTTTCCTTTTTCTGTTTCCCAAAAAATCCCTCAAAGCAAAGTAAAACATCAGTGTCATAGTAGAGGTTTATCTTCAAATACTGTTTCTTCATGTGAGATCTGTAGGGATAGTGTAAAGCAACACGAGAACCAGTATATCCAAGGATCTGGCTCAAAGCCCAGACTAAAAATGAATTCAACAAAAATGTCTCTACATGGCATCTGAAACAACACTATGGGTAAAAATAAATTCCTAGAACAAATGTCTCCCTAGTTTTTCAAAATATGTGGCAGTCCAACCAACACAACAGGCAAGGTTTAGAATTATTTTTCTGCAGTGCACTGCACTGCACAGTGTACTTCCAACACTAACTGGAAGTGATTTCCTAACTGGCACAAGATAGAATCGTAGAATCGTAGAATCATAGAATAGTTAGGGTTGGAAAGGACCTTAAGATCATTAAGTTCCACCCCGCCCTGCCATGGGCAGGGACATCTCCCACTAAACCATGTCACCCAAGGCTCTGTCCAACCTGGCCTTGAACACCATCAGGGATGGAGCATTCACAACTTCCTTGGGCAACCCATTCCAGTGTCTCACCACCCTTACAGTAAAGAACTTCTTCCTTATATCCAATCTAAACTTCCCCGGTTTAAGTTTTAACCCGTTACTCCTTGTCCTATCGCTACAGTTCCTAATGAAGAGTCCCTCCCCAGCATCCTTATATGCCCCATATCCCCTTAGCTTCTCCATTATGGCCTATGGAGAAAGTTTAGTAACAGGAGTAAAAGTGATTTTCAAGAAAACAGTTCTCATTACTTAACGGCTGTAGAGTAAACCCACATGTGAATGGAATACTGATTAAAGAGGGCTTTTGTTTGTTTATTTGATCCACAGTAACAATTTTTATAGCATCTTTGTTTATCTGGGATCAAAACCAATTTGACTGTTCTTTAGTGGAACAAAAGCTGATTTAGTCATAGCTAAACTCAAACTGGGACAAAAGATGACAGTTGACTAATTGTTTTTAACACAATTTTTGGTAGCATTTCCTCTTCCAAACAAAAATAGAATTGAAGATTGCAGCCTTCTTTTCCATTACCAAATACACTGTTAATGCCTTCAGCTCAGAGCTCTCTCAAGGCTGTAAATTTTACTCTGCAGCTCATGTGATATAGTTTCCAAATACAATTAACTTTTTAGGACTTCAGTTTTCTAAGATATGACTGAGACAGCAGTGATTGAACTTAGCTTAGATCCTAGCTTTTATTATATTTTAGTCTAGAGCTGAACCCAAGAAGCACTGTTAGACTGGGGAGGGAGAACATTCATGCAATAGCTCATAAACTAACTGGTCTGGTTCTGCTTGTTTATACTGGGACATATGCAAGGTGACTCTACAACCCCAAAGAAAAGCTAAAGTGGGATGAAGAATCCGTTCTAGGAATGAAAAATGTAAGAAATCTTAGTAAATAGGTTGAGTAAACCCAAAACTTGTATCAATAGTAGAGAGCATGAACTAACACCTGTATTTTTCTTTTTGTTTTTAATGTGATCATTTCTTTTAATGCTAAAACAGTGATTATGGATATGAACGTCACAGCAATGGGCAGTGTTTACCAGCATTTTGGTATAACCCATCTTCCTTGTCAAAAGACTGTAGCCTTGGACAGAGTTATCTCAACAGCACTGGGTAAGTGACATACTAGACTTTAGCTAGAGCACCTGTACGGACTTTAACCCTGTGACAACTACAGATTGTACTTACTATAGGCGTCTCAAAGCTGGCTGAAGCCCTTGGGACCTCTTCTTCACTGATTTTGTTGGGGTGTAGTTGGAACTCCAGATCTCCATCATATATGGCCCAGAGCTTTCTCTGAAAAATGCCTTAAATAAACGTGGGGGGAAAATTGTAAGACTAAGGCCAAATCAGTAAAGTCTCTGAAAAGACTCCTTTTGAAATCATGTGGGATCAGGTGAGGCAGAAATGGCGGAAAACAGAAGAAAGAGATTAACTAATAAATGTGTGAACTGAAGTAATAGATGGGCAGCTAGCCTGAATGCTGATTTTTCTTTGGCCTTCTTGAAAGTCAATAGAGGATGTAGTTTGAGTTAAGATACTGACCTCAGACTTCATTTCTGATGCAGATGATTGAACGAAACAAAGGAATCCAAGTTGTTTTGGCTTTTTTCTACACTCAGAGATAGTCAGGATTTGCTTTTTTCTTCAACTTTTATTTTTGTAGCTCTTGGAAGTTGTATCTTTACGGAGAGTGCCCTTACAGCTGATTGAATTAGAGAGTATGTGAGAAAAGCTGTTAAACTATGCCTAACAGTATAGTAACTGAATACAATTCTGTGCTGTATGTGTATATCATATATTTATAACTTTATAGTTATTTAACACATAATATAGAGAAGAATATAACTTTATGTTTTAGACAGCTTATTAATATGTGGTATGTAGGTGTGTTATGCAGGAAAATATTACATGCCATTAAGAACAGTATTAACTACTTGTATGTTAGGCACATGAAGCGTGTTTGGCTGAGACAAATGCTAAAATAGATTTGGGAATCTATTTTCTTCCAATCCTTTTAGTCCTCAGAACTTCCTCCCTGTTCCCAGTTAACCCTGTTACTCTCTGTCAGCATCTTCCACAGATTTCTCTCTTCCTTTTCAGGTATCGGAAAGTTGTTTCTAATAACTGCACGGATGGTGTGAGAGAACGGTACACAGCAAAACCACAGCAATGCCCTGGCAAAGCCCCACAGGGCCTTCGCATAATTACATCTGATGGCAAACTGACAGCCGAGCAAGGGCACAACGTCACTTTCCTGGTACAACTGGAGGAGGTAGGCTCTATTTTTATGTTGCATTCCAGGCCCCGTGGGTGTATTTGAGTTTGATTCATGCTAGACAAAGTTTGCACAGTGGTGAAGAGGTGAACCAAGAAAGTGTGGGATAAAGTTAGTCAACTCCACAGTGTAGCTGGGTAGAGTTTGCCCTAAAATGTGATAGGTGATGTATGGAGATGACTGTAACAGTATTGGAGTGCATAGGGTGATATCAAGGGAGACCTTGATAAAAACTGGGAACTGGTTTGGTTTGCGAATTTTACAGTAAAACTGGAGAGCACAGGTTTGAATCCCAATCCCCACCCTTAACTGTGCTTTTGACTTCTTGCTGTGTTTAAAATTGAATTTCCATTTTTACTTGACACTGACTTTCAACCAAACATGGCTAATGTTGTAATCTATTATGCAGATCTGTTCTCATCACACAAGTTGGTACATATTCTTTAGGTGTTTGTGGATGAAATCTCAAGATGTCAGCAGCAGCATTAAGTCTGAAACTGATTGCAAATGTGAAGCTGGCTCAGGCTGATCAGAGCCTGTGTTTTTGTTACATCTGTAACTTAACAATGGTGTGTCATTGTTCTCCTCTGTTCCATTTTTGAATCCTTAGAAGAAGATGTTTAAAACCTTTTTGGTTGTTTTTTTCTTCTCAGCACATCTTCATCCTTGTTTAATTGTAGGTGCCCAAATAATAGCATTCGCAAAGTAACTGTTTTCTGTTTTTTCCTTATGCAATTTAATCTCTTTAAACTTCTCCCCTTTTTCCTGTGTAGCTGGTTAATAAATCCTAAAACAACTATGCTTTTACACTACATCCTTTTGCAGCTTACAGCATTCATGGAAATTACTTCTGACCCCCTCCATAACAAACGTCATCTATAGTGAGGAAAGAGAAATGAGGATGACCTCTGGAGCTGAGTTTTGTAGGGGTGTGTTGGGGTTTTTACATCTCTATTATTGACGCTTTCCCCGGCAAACAGGTGTCCTTATTTGTAAAGGCAATAGCATACAATAAATCATATCTAACCTGAAGCAGTTGTTTGACCTGAATATTCATTCTCTCCAAAATGTGATCACTTTATTTCAGTGTTGACAATCATACAACATTACTGCTGTAGTCATACAGTCATAACAGTATAAACATATAATTTCATTTGGATAAATTATTGATTTCTGTGGTTTTGAAGATGAAGAACAAAAAGTCCAAATCAAGATTCAAAGTCTTTAGGCTTTAAAAAAAAAGAATTAAAAAATCAATGAAGTTTTCATTGCATTGCCTTTCTATTATCAGCAATGTTTTAAAACAGATTGAGAGAAAGAGATGGGTAATATGAGAAATCAAACACAAAGCTATCAAAGAATAATGGCTGTAGTCAGAGGGAGAGACCATCACCCACAGTGTGAGAAGCTCAGGACAAATGTCTTGCTCTTCTTTCTGTGAGTGTTTCAGCTCACACATCCTGTAAGAAAACCCTGACCACTCTGTCATGCAGGGATCTGCTGTGAGTTGTTCTGTCTTATATGTTGATTCCAGTCTTTTTTGATGCCCTGCTTCAGTATTCACCAGAGTTTGGAAGCAACACCTTCTCCATTAGCAGATGATGTCTTTCTCATGCTGTGTATCAAGAATGTAGCATATGTTTTGATGAGTGAGTGAGCTTCTGAAGAGATGTAAAGGGGAGCTTTCTTTTACTGTATCTGATAAGGAAGAGGTTAGAAATTGCTGTGAGGGCTGAAACAGTATTGATCAACCGCCATCCTTTCTGATTACTCTCCCTGCTAGATGAAGCTTGACCTGCTCCTAGATTTGTCAATATAAAGAGCAACCAACAAGCTTTTAGGTGAATTTGACCCAATCTGGCAATGATTTTAGGCTGATGTTGCAGCAAAAGGAACATTCAACAAAGATGAAAATGTGCCTGGCTATTTCCAAGCTATAGGAGAATAAACTGTGTTTATAGCAGTATAATTATACATACATGTTTTTATTGAATTAACTGTTTGAGTAGCAAAAATCACACTACTCACTAGAAATATTAAACAACCCAGGAAAAGAACAACCACTCTTTTATATAATAGATATTGATTTCACAGAATCACAGAATAATTGAGGTTAGAAGGAATCTCTGGAGATTTAGTCCAACCCCACTTCTCCAAGGGAATTGTTTTTTCCCCTTGCAAACATGGCAGAGGTATCACAAAACAACTTGACATTTTCCATTTAGCTCTGCCCTGCACGGGTATACAACCTAGTACAATCCAGGTTGTTCAGCATCCACAAAATCTCTGACACTCCATTTTTGCTAAAAAGAAGGCATCAAGAAAAGTTAAAAAAGGCTGGATATGTCTGTGTACGCATGCACGGTTTTTCCCAATGGCATGTGAAGAAAGTATGTCCTGTTCAACCCTTGTCCTCTTGAGTGGAGGTCAATATTTTAAGTGCTTCACTTGATGAGGACTCTTCCTTTAGCTTGTGTCATAGTTAATATCTTTTAGGATGTAAAAAACCAGTGGCCTTTGCATGTCTCGTAGTTCTTTTGCATCTTAACATCTCTTGTATCCCTCTGAGACAGTTTGTTTGAAGCCTTCAGATCTACAGTGCTGCAGCCTCCCATCTCCCTTTTGAGCCAAGGTACAAAAGTTCATTTGATATTTGTACTCCTGTTATCTTTCTAGGGCTTTCTGATCTATCTAAGGACCCACCTGGGTCTGAAAAGAAGAGTGAACTGCAGAGGCAGGCTCACTGGAGGTCCTGAAAAGTCACTGCATCTCTGTAGTGGAATGGATTACTAAGGGAGTAGGGAGAAGCAAATGGCAGCAGTAAAGACCTGATGTGTTCACTCCAATGTGGGAATCCAGGGCAGGAACCATGGTGGAGGGTTTTCTTGTAGATTTTGCTTGTGCCTACAGTGATGCTGAAGGCCGGGACTATGTCATTCTGACAATAACATAATATCAATAAAAGATGTCTAAAGAGAAACAAAGACAAGGTATTCAGAAGTGTTCTGCTATTGAGGAAGGCAGAAAAGGCAAATAATTATTGGGTCTGTGCAAATGGAGGCACCAAAACTATCAGTGCATAGAGCATTGCTGATTCCTAAGAGCCGGGATTCTGGCCCAGTTTCTCTAACCATGACTCACATAAAATTTTCCTGTAAAGCACTTATATTTGGTAGCACATAAATATCATTAAAAGGAAAACCAACCAACAGCTCATATTTAAATGATCTGAGTGTAAGTATGCTTTCCAAAGTGGTCTAACTATTTTGTCACCTTTTAGGATTTCTAAAACTGTTTGCAATATCACCTCACACTTAATATCTTTGGTCTCATTACTGGAAAGGTTTCTTCAGATTAGTTCTCCTGTTAATCTGGGTATAATCATCATGATATTTTTATTGTGTGACAACAGCCAGGAAGCATCAATACTTCCTTTTATAATTACCATATGTTCTATTTTACAAAGCATTGCAAAAGTGTTTAATAAGGAGAGCACCATACTTAAACTGGTAATTTTGTTCTTAAATTTCTATTGAGCTAAGCAGAATAGCAACAGCATCTTTATCACTAAATGGCAGTGCAGGAGAAAACTAGTTATGCCTAAAAGCAAATTTTCCTATTGCCTCAAAATCCTGCCAGTTTAAATGTTAATCTTTTGCCATGGCATGGGCTGCATGCCCAGACTCAAGGTTAGTACCTCTAACACTGCAGCGTGCAACAATGGAGTTGTTCTCAGCCTGAACAAAGTGAATCCTTACTTTATTTTTGCACAACAACAAAAGATCTCCCAAACCAAAAATTACAAAGCCATTTTTCCTACTGAAGTTCTTCAACCCAATGTCCTTGACACATTTTGCTGCTCTGTTGTAGAAAATAGAGGAATTTTATTAAGTGTATTGTTTCTGCTTGTTTTCCTCATCCCATGGTCATGTAGGTCTCTTGCCTGTCACAAACCCAATTGTTATTTGTGTGTTTGAGTTATTTGTTAGAACATCAGATGCTTGTGCTTTCAGCAGAGACGCTGAAAGCTGCAGCTTCCGGAAAAGCACTATTCAGCACAATGGCTTTCAAACCTGTTTCATCTGATTGCTCATACATCTTTGCTGAGGAGATGGACAGTAAAGATATTCAGAGTAGAAAGGTTCAGGGATTTGGCTCTTTCATTACAGATAAGTCATAGAGAAACAGCCTCCTCAGATTTATTTTTTATCTTGACAAAATGACAACCAATTCTTTGACATTCCAGGTCTGCCTCAGTTCTCACTTGACAAAGTCACTCGATTGGGAGTAGGCTTTGGCTTGCTTTTGACTACTTGCTGCTGCTATATGACGTTTGGATTAGACTAATGTGTGAGGAAAGCTCATTTGTTCTTACAGTTCAAACTATGGGCTAGAATTCAGGCAATCTGAACTCATTCCTGAGCCGCACTCTGAGCTCCTTCTGCATGACCTTGAGTAAGAAACCTAACCTTTTTGCATTTTCATTCCCCCATTTGATATTCCTTCATTTGAAAATAGAGCTTTGTTTTCTCCTTCATGCCCTCCATGCCTTTAAGTTATGTGCTGAATACATGTAAGGCCAGAGAACTCTCTCTCTCACTTAAAACCACTAAGGTATGTTGTGTCTCAGGTGCATTTAATGAGCTGGGGAATCTTGCTAGAGGGACAATACTATTAACATTTCCCAGCTCAGCACTGTCATTTGGTGCAATTCAGAATTCAACTCATCTGAAGTCTCTGGAGATGAGCTTAGCATTAGGATTGTTTTGATTGTTGATGTACTCAAATTAAAGATGCAAAGCTAGCAGTACTTAAAAGTGTAGTCTGCACTTTGTCATGGCATCCTACTGTGCTCCCTCTCTTGATATCACAAGTTAGTTTGTAATGATTACAGAAATAGGAAACCTTCATCCTAACTTTCTGTACCCATGCTGAATCATGGCTGTTCATCTTACTAATATCATCACATTGCTGTTAATAACACACAGACGAAAGACCAGCACATCCCCTCTCCCCTACCCCTGATTTCTGAATCACAATCACATTTGCTGTGTTACTGATGATGACAAGTTGGTTGGGAGAAATCAGATACTTTCATGCATTTTTAAAATCACTGCTGTAGTTCCATGAAAATGTATGAACAATGACCTCACCTTCATGATGACACACAGTACTACAGTATACTAATGTACTTCCAGTCACACAAGTTGAATTATTCTGCATAATCCCGAGAGGCTGTACTTCTTGATTCCTGTGGAGCACAAGATTTAGTCCTGTAGAAAAAGCTCATAGCTGAGTTGAGCTAGCATAATTGGCAGTCAGAATGAGTGATTTGATTAGGAAAATTAACTGGTTTGGTGTAGAAAAAGAAGCACATGTGAAAAGCATCAAGCTATTTGCTCTGATAAAAGGCACATTCCTCTTCAGTTTCTGATTTTAAAATGTTACAAGCATCTCTCTGAAAGCAGGAATTTACACAGGAAGGCATGTTCTTCAGTACTTGGTCAAGTTGGACTTGAATATCTGTTTAAAATTAACCATATGCTTTAAACAGACATAGGCTAAAGTTATCCCATGTGTAGATGTTCAATTGCAACACAAATATCTTTGATGGATATTTCGTGGTGGTGACAGGAACATGCCAAAAAGGGTTAATTGAAAGAAAACGCAAACCATTAATCCGTTAAGACAATCCAACAGCAGCAGTATCTATCTCTTGCAAAGGATAATTAAATCTATTATCAATATGTGTAAGGAAGACGTGCAAGTCAATACAAAATTGAAGACTTAAAAATGAAATCTGAAACACGGGAACCAAAATTTAAAACCTTGAACTGTGTTTCACTGTTTAAATAAATACAACTATTGGAAGTCAATAAGGAAAATTAATTATTACTGCCCTCTGGGCCAGATTCAGAAAGAATGAGAGAAAATCCATCTAGGTGGTTCTCACATACACCAAAATACTGAGAGCTGCATAAAAGTAATCAAAATGTAAAAGTATTGTTGCAAACTGTATAGGCTGCTTCTTGATATACCCTGAGGCAGGAAGCTTCACTAAGGTTTTTTGAGCATCCAGGTCCTGTGTACACTTCAGACTTATTATTTTGGCAAGATACAGGAAAAATGTGCATTGGGGTAGGAAAAGAAGGGGGAAGTCTTTTGTATATGCTTGGAAACCCCTGGATATATCGTGAGAAAATCCCTTAGAAAACAGTAAATTCCTGATTTACATTTTAGTAACAAATGTATACGTAAAGGACATAATATGGGGGCTTAGGAAACTTGTTTTTGATTCCCAGGGTTTCTTTTCAGGCTAAAAAGAGTACTCATGCTTGAAGTTCAGCCTATGCTTAAGTCTTTGGCTGGACTAAAGCTTTTATCAAGATGGCAGTGTATTTCAGGTTATATCCAAGCTTGTGAATATTGCATATATCTAGTACAAGGTATAAAACATCTATCAGAAGTTCTTTCAATTTTTCAGCAGCTGTAATTGGTTGCTGGCTAGCTTAGTGTGATTAAGATACAGGAGCTGAATGCAGAGATATCACCACAAGCAGCCAGCTTGGCATATTTCTCCCTTGACGCCTAAGAGCACTGGCATTAAAGACCTCTTACAATGAAGGCCACAGAGGCTGCCCAAACGTAGTGCCATACTGATTGCACCCATGTGTTTCACTGTGGCTTGCAGAAGTAATGCTGGACACTTTGTGTCTGCCCTAATCAAGCTAAAAGCTTCAGAAAAAACTTTATCATGTAGTATTGGGCTTGTCAAAAGGATGATGAGAAGCTGGAAAAAGCAACAGGAGAGGTTTTTGCAAGATGTACATATATGCATCAAATTGTCACAAAATAAAACTTCTCTTCATAGAATCAGTCATAGAATCACAGAATCAATTAGGTTAGAAAGACCTTTAAGATCATCAAGTCTAACCATTACCCAGGACTGCCAAGACCACCACTAAACCATGTCACTGAGGGCCTCTTCTATATGGGTTTTGAACACTTCCAGGGACGGTGATTCTACTACTTTCCTGGACAGCCTGTTCCAATATCTGATTACCTCACTCGGTAAAACAGCCCCTTGCAAATGGCTCTGGAGAGTTTGCTGAGACAGAGGCAGCTGAAGTTGATGTTGATCAGGTATGGGATGTATGGGAAAGGTTTTTATTTTGGCTCACCTGCTTTCTCTTCCTTTCTTATTCTGCCTGTGCTCTTAGCTGGCACAGATGAAACATTAAAACACATCAAAACACAGTCTCGTTGTTTTCCTGACATTTTTTTTTTTCTCCCACTTCCTAAGCTGGAATTTAAAATGTCAGCTTTTCAAAATATGGTATTTTCAGTTAAGTGTTATAGCCTAGATCTTTCTGAATGGAAAATGTGTTTCCAGTTCACAGGGTTTTAACACAAACCAGGAAAGGCCAAGACAAATGAAAAAGACAGGGGGAACAGCAGCTGAAGCTCTTCTCTAATTAGATTTTCAGATGTCTCTGTCAGGATCTTTTCTCCCTAGGGAATTTGAAAGAAAATTTGAAATCTAAATCTTGCATGCCTTAGAAATGGCTGTACCTTTGGACACTGGGGGTTTCATGGCTATGGACAAAATGAAGACAAGAAAAAAAACATTCATTAGAGCGCAGATTTTGACACTTGCAGATTCAGGGGTGTTCTAAAATGCTGTCAGCCTTTTCATCTTCCTCTGCTACCTCAAATATGGAGAGGAATATACTTTAACCTGAAGCAGACTTCAGCTGCATGACCTTAAATATACTTTGAAAGGACAAAGCCAGGAGGGTCCCTGTGGTGGTGCAGTTTTAACCATGTGAACAGCAGTATGGCTTTACTCTTTGAAGATATCATCTTTTTCAGTAGGAAAAGATGTCTAAAACCCTAGTGGTGATGCACCTAGAAGAATTGGGAGAGCATCTAAGAGTACTTCAGAGATCTCTGTCTTTGGTCTGGGTCTAGCACTTGAAAGAATATATTCCCCCTCTGAAAGAGGTTTAGAGCTGAGGAGCTCATGTATGTTCACTTCCATCTGTGGGGTCATGTCCCATTAGGTGCCTTCTGTTGGCTTGGTCAAACAGTCAGGAGTACCCAGACCACTGCATTATGTTTGAAACTGCACATCTTCTTTCAAATAGCTCAATGAAGGGCATAACTGTATTTAAGACATGTTTCCATGGCTCTTCATGAGGACTTGCCCAGTCCCCTTAATTGATCCTCTGTGCAACACAGGTAGGAGCCCTTGCCTTGGCAATTTGTGTCAGGAAGAACATAAGCAGGTGGTTAAACTTCTAGCAAAGCATCCAATGGAGAATTTGCGGAGAGCTTTGCTGAATGGAGGCCTTAGTATTTCACATTGCTCAAGCACCTTTCTTAGGTTTGACAATATGTCATTGAGAACTCCAGTTATTACCACATTAATTACTAGGAAAAACTTAGTTGAGGACTACCCAAGGGCAATCTGGAGCTGAGCTAGCATGCAGTCTAACCACTACAGCTTCAGCCTATAAAAAGAGAGGATCTGGGAAAATTTCTCTCTCATGCCGTCCCCAGGTATAGCTCTGGTCTTCCTGCTTTCCATTCAGGCAAGGACTATTTCTGCCTTAACACCAAGTTATAAAAAGACTGAGAAACATGAGGAATATGAAGCTTGTGTTACAATACCCTCCCATAGTCACACACATACACAAAATTTCCTTTTCTGATGTGGAAACCTGCCTAATGCCAACCATTTACTTGGGTATTTTTCATTGCAATTGGGCATGCAGAGGACCGCTTCCCTCTCAAGGGAAAAACAAAACAAAGCCAAAAACCAAACAAAATTAAAAAAAAAGAAATCAAGCCAATCAAATCAATGCAATATCCTTTCAGCCAGTTTTATGAACTGCCCTCAGCTATTAATTTACCAGCATTCTTCCAGACAGTGGCAGTATCTTCGGCGCACCAGGCTGTGGAGTGAACTGCTCCATAGCAACAGCCAGCAAGTGTGAACATACCATCATGCAGAGCCACTGAGGGCAACATTCACAAGGAGTAAAAATGCTTAATGTTAAGATAAGGTACAGCATCATACCTAAAAGTGAGAGGGTCTATAGCAGCCACATTTGTTGTACAGGTCAGTGTAGGCTGTGTAACTATTCAGCTGTCAGAAACTGCCCTTATCATAAGCGTATCACTGCCTTGTGATACAAGAAAATGTTAAAAGTGTTTCATGTGTGTGTGACATAGGTTATATGGACTTTTGTATGCAAGCATGACTCTTTTCAGCCTTTTAAACAGGCTTAAAACAAAAAAAAAAAAATTAAAAAACTACTTTTTATTTGTGAAGCAGAATAAAGAAATGACATTGCTTCCCTCTTTGGGGTTTTAAAAGCCTTTTTGGCTGGGTAACTGATGTAGAGTTTGATGAAGCTGCATGTACGAGGCTGGAATTCAGTTTCAGTAGTAGAAGATGGAAGCCTGTTTCAGGATTGTTCTGTTTGTTTCCCAGCTGTGCTTTTTCTGTATTTATTGTAATTTATGGTAACAGTTCTGAAACATGCTGGATTAGCAGCCCAGAAGAATAATGTCACAAAATGGCATTCTGAGTTACACCACAAACCTACTTTGCTGGGATTATCTCTAGGCAGGAGGAGAAAAGTTTAATCAGGTCTGTCAGTTCATTAGCCTTTCCCTTCTGAGGCAGGCTCAAAGGGTCCCACTTAGTGTCAGTAATGTTGGTAGCTGTTCTGAAATAAATACAAATCCAGCTCATTTTAAATCAGGCCACTGAGCAAGTCATAAGCTGCTGTAAGCTGTCATTATCATGTGAGGCTGAAGCACTTCTTTTGACACCCCACCCCTTTGATATAGTTGACCTTTCCCTGAAGACTTCTCAGTTTTATCTTTCTGCTTTTTATGGTTTTAAATACAAAAGCTCACATTGTAGGTTGTTCAAAAGGCTCCCGAGGCAATCTCAATAGCTACCCATGTCCTGAGTGCTTGCTGACATGAGCACCATTCCTCTCTACAACTCTGCTCCTCACTGTAACGAAACCCAAAGGAAGGAGACAGCGTACTTTCCAGAAGATCCCCTAGTACCCCTGATGATTGGGAAAGCCAGGGCTACACCTTGGAGGACACCTTCACAGTGCAACTGAGTCACTCTCAAGAAGGGGTCACTTTCTCTTCACTAAATACTGAGCAAGTTGATGAAATGACCACCTTTCTTCTGGTAACAGCAGACCTTGTGGCTATCCACTGGTTGGTCCAGGTCACCCCACTGATCCAGTCTCTCAAAAGAAAAGCAGAGTTGATTCTGACCCTTTCTCTATCACCACAGGGAGACCTCCAGAGATCCCTCATTCAGGTGGATTTTGGAGATGGCATTGCTGTGTCATATGCCAATCTCAGCTCGACAGAAGATGGGATCAAGCACATCTACCAGAACGTGGGCATATTCCGAGTGACTGTGATGGTGGAAAACAGCCTGGGCTCTGACAATGCTGTCCTCTACCTGCATGTAACGTGTATGTATGTTCATATTCACTGTTAGCTGCTGTCATTATAGATAACATTTGGGGCTTTGCAACTGGGAGCAGAGTGGTGGGGTCTGGTGAGTGTTTGTCTGTCCTCCAGCAGAAGACTCCAGACTGAGAGGAGTCACAAGCATAAGTGACATTTGCTTTTTAAACTATATTCCACCTCTAATTTTGGGTATTCTAATTTAGGGCACCTCAAAGGAGTGTCCAGCCCTTTCTGAGACACACCTTCGTTAGCATGTTTACACTTCTGGAAAAACAAAGACATTGAGGATCTTGAATCACTTTTCAAAGCCTTGACTTTTAGTTTGTACATGTGTTTTGTCTGCTAATGAAATACAACCACCTCTGGGATGGAAAACAGTACATTTCAGTCTTTCTGTTGTCATAGGAACCAAAATCATGGTGTTAAAGAGTATTACAAGAAAAAATATTATCTTCACATTGCTCTTCTGCTATTCTTTTTAACCTTTTTATACTTCAGCTCTGATTTACAACTGAAATGTATCTCAAGTCCTTGCATAAAAACAGCAATGCGTTCTTTCATATTTATTCCAGCACATGGTTATGAATGCAAAAGGGTCAACCTATTACTGAAATTTTGTAACATCCCTAATGGATTTTGTTTGGAGCATCATTTTCTTTATACAGTGTGTGTGTGGCCGGGGGGGAGGGGTGTGGGGGGGATTGTCAGTGATTTAGGTTTCAACTGTGAGCTTCTGTGCTAGATTTACTGAAAAAAAAACCCAGGAAATTCCAACAGGAATGCCACTTACTCTCTACCAAATGAACTCCAAATACTGTCTAGATAATTTAGCACATTCCATATATTTTAACTCTATAGTTTTGCAGTTAATTGATACAACATGAAAGCAGCTGATTCTTCAGTGGAAGAGGGCAGCTCTTTAACGGTGCACTGTCATATCAACAGATGGGAGCAGTGGGAGGTATAACTGTGGGAGGTAGGAGGTTTATGAGGGAGCACTAGAGAAGCAGGAGCAAGTATCTCCCTGAATGCCTCCCTTCCGAAAGACCTTCAGCTGGCAGGTGTCCAGCCTTCATTCTCACTTGTAGTGGCTTTCTAATTTGTAGCTGGTTTGATCCATTTTCTTGAGACATTGGAAGCTCAAGAACCATTTTGATTGTTTAAGCAGTAGATGAAATAAACAATAGTCAGACACACTTGTGTGATTTAGCAGCTGATAGTGTATGTTTCTGTGTTTTGAATAGGTAATGCCAGCATAAGACTGTATGATCATTGCAGCCAGGCTCAGATTACATGTGCCTGAGCCCCTGCAGAAGTGACAGCTCCAAGGGGTTTGTCTCACCTTTTTCTACATGACAAGAATTAGGGACTTCAAAACAGGTTGCAGACCAAGCATATTGTCACTCAGACTAGCAATAGATTGGCTGAGAGCAGAAGTGTACAGTAAATCCAGAGCCCTCCGAAGCCTAACACCTAGATCCACAAAGTTTGTAAATCCTGTTTAAACGCTTCCATTGCCAGTCAGCTCTTTGCTTGAGGTGTATGAGCTTAGCCTTTGGAGAGTTTTGTAAAAATATCTGTCCTTACAATAGACACACTGTATTGCTAAGATGCACAGAAAAGAAGCGTGCAGCCTGAACAGGGGAATGGCTACTAACTGGGTGACACCTTGTTTCAGGGTTAATACACGAGTATGTGGAGTCAGATCTGGTCCTTGCAACACCCTTCTCTCTCTGTAGCCAGCAGCTTTGCTGAGGGAAGAGCTGCAGGCACTGAATCACAGTGCTTGTGATCTCAAACATGAGCAAAGCCTCCATCCCATGCCTTCCTCATCCTGCTGCAGCTGCAGAGCCAGTGCACATCAGC
Organism: Coracopsis vasa; assembly: GCA_026283785.1. Classification (NCBI taxonomy): domain Eukaryota; kingdom Metazoa; phylum Chordata; class Aves; order Psittaciformes; family Psittacidae; genus Coracopsis; species Coracopsis vasa. Next base: position 61,617 of record JANHGB010020693.1, read on the forward strand.
AGTGCCTTTGCTGCACTTGGTCCAGGGATACAGAAATGCAGGTTATTGGAAGGCAGAAGCATTTTGGGGTGGATAGAAAGTAAATTCTACATAAACTGCTTCTCCAGCCAATCGGCTGTCTCTGAACTGTCCTGACAGGCCAAAATTTTCCCCTGGAAAGTTAGTTATGCATTTGCCTGATTGCTTCAGAATAATGTCACCTGTCCAAGTGAGCATCTTGAGTAGCTCCTCTCTCGCTGTTGTCTGGGACTTGTACCCAGTTTTTTCCTGGGGCAGGAGGTTTGTAATCTCCATAGCCCTGCATGAAACTCGGAAATGAATTCTCTTCAAAATGATGTGGGAGAAAGCAGTCTTTTAACAAGCTAAGGGCCTATCCAGAGTGAGCTATCCCCATCTGCTGGCCAGATAATAGTTCAGCATTTCAGCCACTTTGACCCATCAGCTGTGTGCACAGAAATACTCCGGCAGATTTAGCTTCCTTTAGCCATTCTTTCATGTTCTTTCCTAGCTGACATATAGTGAAGGTCCAAGGAGATGCTGGGCACTCTCTGCAGTGAAGGATCATTTGAGACATGTTCAGAGCAGTTATGTTCGAGTGTATCAGACTTCATATGGGCTCCATTGTGTCTGCCACTGCATCAGGTGTTAGGAAATGTATTCCTTTAGAGGACTGTGCTGACATTGGGCATTTGGCAAACACCCCAAAGGATACCAGAGCTGCGAAATATCTATCCTGGCAAACTGCTGTTTTTCAGGTCTCAGAGTCTTGCTGAAAGCAGGCACAGCCTTATCATGGAAATGTATCTCAGCAGGGGAATGCCATTAAAATCATAAGGGTGAAATTCTGGCTTCTCATGAATTTTCAAGAAGACTGTTGACTGCTGATTATAAAAGAGAAAATGAGCCATGGTCTGGTCTATAGCAGGCTTTAGTTAGTCTGATCATGGATAACTCTTAATTGGACTGCTTCAGGTTAAGCAGTGGCTGTGTCTACAGCTCAGAGTAAACTCCATTTCAGTAGTAAGTCAGAAACACTGGTCCTTGTTTATTCTGGCATTGTTTATACAGTCTGATTTTGGAAAATGTTTTCATATCTCTCTGTGCCTGTGTGTGCTGTATAGGGGTATAGGGTGCTTTCTCCAAAATAGGTAGTGTTCCTTTGGGTTGAAAAGCAAGGTCTAAGTGATGATACGTGCGTGGGATATGTCCTGAAAAATCCTCTCCTGAAATATATAAAATCCTTTAATAGTGCATCTCAACTCCATATGGACAGTTAATCCTCCCAGGATGTATTTTTTGCTTATCATCACAGGGGAGCTTGCAGATGTAGGACATGTAGGTGTGGCCTTAATTTGTTTAAGAAGCCCCTATCCCCTGGGGTTTCTTTCTTTTTCTTTCTCTATCACTCAGGACAATTGCTTTGTTCTCTAAGTAAACAGTCAGAACACATTTTAAAAAGTAATCTGTAGAACAAGATGTAACAACAAAGGCCCATCTGTCTCCAGAAGATGGGAAATGAGTAACCCTGGGCATAATGTCACCTGTCCAATGAATTATGTTCTGTTTATACTAAAGAAATAAAAGAGTTTATTGAGGAAAAGGAGGGAGTATAAGGTAACATTAAAATTAAGGCACTCAGTGAATAGCTGCCTTCAGATAGAGTTCAGCTGATATAAACAGATACACCACTGCTGAAGTTCACCAAAACATGGCAGTTTGCATTATCAGAGATGCTTCATGATCACTGAAGCGATTTGTCTTGCACATCCTTATGTCTTGCTGGTGAAGGCCATATTCACATAACAGGGCTCTGCCCCTTTTGTTTAAGTCATATATAAAATCCCTTAGCATATAATATTCATCCAAGTTTTTTAGGTCCAAATATATACGTAGCTCCTGTTCTATGAGGAACAGATTTAAGCTTGCCTCTCTAGAAATAGCACCAAGCTGAAACATTAACTGCTATGCTCCACAGTGATCAGGAGGTCTTCTTTCCCTTAAACCAGTGGATTTCCCCCAGTTCCATTCTCCCTCAGGTTATTTCAGATGGAGGAAGGACTCACCTACTGCTTCTGTCTCTGCAGGCCCCTTGGAACATGTTCACTTATCTCTACCATTTGTCACCACAAAGAACAAGGAGGTCAACGCCACAGCAGTGCTGTGGCCGAGCCAAGTGGGAACACTTACTTATGTCTGGTGGTTTGGGAACAACACGGAGGTTTGTATTCCCTGTGGACTGAGGTCAGAATAATCCTGGAGGAGCTCTGTGACTGTGGAGGGAGGGAGAGAGGGGTCTGGCAATGCTTCTAAATAGTCATGCAAGAAAATTATAATCCAGAGACCAAGAAACTAATGGTTCTTTAATATATCAATGCTGGAATGCAAGAACTGCTTTGTGTTTGTTGCTGTGACTTAGCTGTAGGATTTATTGCCATTTCATGCAAATTGCCAATATCTTTCTTCCTGCGTTTTCATCAAGGTGGATGTAGTGAACCAGACTCCAGAAGAGTTTCTAAGTATGTTTTCCCCCACCATCCCTTCTTCAAAAACAACAACAAATCTCAGGGGTTTTGGTATTTATTTTTTTTTTTTAAGGAAACCAACCTTTCAAACTGAAGCTGGTTTTATATCTGGAAGTGGCTTTACATAGCCCTAGAGTTTAAACCTCATTTCTCTGGTGACTAACAAGGGAAGAGACTGCCATCAGCCCTATGCCTCCCCTTAAATATGCTGAGCCCAATCCTGAGCCCTCACACTGTATGCTAAACCACATGTGCAAGAAGACCTAATTATCATGTGGATAAAATGGTTCCAAACACACCTCCCTGATCCTTGGCTCTGCTTGGATATGAGAAGAGTATGCAACACATTCCACTGCCTCTATGCTTACAGTGCTGGAAAATCTGCATAAGCAGTGTAACTTATTTTATATATAGAATCATAGAATCATAGAACAGTTACAATTGGAAAGGACCTTAAGATTAGTTCCAGCCCCCCTGCCATGGGCAGGGACACCTCACACTAAACCATGCCACCCAAGGCTCTGTCCAACCTGGCCTTGAACACCATTATTCTGAATGGTGTTTTCAGTGCTACAAAGGAACACGGATACTGAGGCAAGTACTGCAGCCAGTTCACTAAAGTTTCATCCCTGCCAGTTCTGAGCATACATGTGTGCACCTGCAGAACTCAGCGACAGGATTAGAGGAAAAGGGAGAAAAATGCTTTAAATTTTTTATTTCAGTGGCACTTCTGATTGTGCCAAAACTGTGAAATTCACCAATTACTGTAAATCACAGCTGTCTGAGATTGAAGTGATTTAAAAGAAAAAAAAACAACCCAGTCACTAAGTCATGATTTAATGGGGCTCGGGTACAGGCATAGCCACATAACTGCGGATGTAAGGAAACTAATATGTTGGACTTGAAATGTCCAAACAAAACTGAGGAGGGGAGCGTATAGCTGTGTGGTGGGTGCTCAAATAAGTGCCTCGTTTTCTCTTTCTTTCTTTCTGTCCAAGATGACTTTAGTATCTGTAACCTCTGCTTTTGCCTCTGTAATTGCAGCAAAGTCACTTGTTATCTGAAGTGGTTTTGAAACCATTTTAAGGCTTTCTGTGTTTTCTTTCTGTGCATAACCAAGCTAATACCCACAACACACACATATGGTTAATAAAGAGAAAGGTCTTGAACATTTTTAGTCACTTAACCAAAAGCAGATGTTCATGATCATTCTCCTACCTTCCCTTTTAAAATTTATGCGTGAATGCAGTGCTCAAGAAACCAGCAATAATATCAGTTGCTTAAGGTTGGCATAGCATGAATGGAAGCTTCCTATAGTGCTCAGCACTCAGGCCTTGTGCAGGCTGGTGCTCAAACAAGCTTGCCTTGATGTTCCCTTCAGGAACATCAGCTGCAGGACCAGAGGACAGCATCCCTGGTCCTGCTGCCTGAGTGTGAAGGCAATGCCTGACCTGATTTGCTTAATCTCTTCCACATACTGACAGCTCAGAGCTGGATATCTCATGAGGCTAAACAATGTGGTGAGCATCCCTACTGAGCTCTCTCCTCCCAGGTCTGCTTTCAGCTTGGGAAGTTCCCAAGTTTTTCTTAGCAGGGAGTCCCAGTCGCACACTGTCCTGTCATCTGTTCAATGTGACGGAAAACTCACCTGCAAGCAACAGGCTTAGTGCATGCTCCTAGCAGAGAGAAGCACATCACAGCCACACTCCAGCCAGCAGCTACCTGCCAAGGCACACCTGGAGGTGTGAGATGTCGTGTAGGAGCACTGTAGCTGCATTAGTGAGGTGCCTCTTTTCAAGGATCATTAGCACAGTGCAGTTCTGGCTGAGCTGGCTTTAGTCCCTTAGTAGCCGTGGCTGACAGCTGCTCAGGAGTGTTTACACCACACTCCAGTGCACCACAGAGCCCAGTCTAATAGGGGAGGTGGGTACTTCCCCTCCTGCCAAACAGAACAACTTTGTTTGCATATTCGGACACGCAAGGGCACACAATCCAGCCTGGGGAAGTGTTATGGGATCTGTAGTTCTTCAATGGCTTACCTTTGTTCAAAATTAAAGGCTGAGTATGTCATTTCACTGGGGTTGTAATGGCTTTGTGTTCATGCTGCTTTTCTTTAGATGCTGTTCACTGCACAACAGCCAGATGCTACCTGTAACTGCTCGGTGTGGCACTGGGTTGATGGCTGTAGTGAATCACTAGGGAAATGTGTTCTAATAATAAAATCCCAGACAACTCGATTTTGGATTACATGGCTCTTCAGTTTTATAACTAGAAAAAAAACCAACAAAAATACCCTAAGCAGCATAAGCCATTGAGATACTAAGCTAATAAAACTTATTCTCTCTATCCTTTCTGGTATTCTGTTTTCTCCTCTGCCCTTCTTCATGCAAAAATACTTGCTCAAGGCAAATCCATAAAAAGACCGTATTAGGAGAATTGCATAATATCCCCTAAAAATAGGAAGCGAGAATCTGGGACTAGGGAAATTAATTTGCCTCAGATAAATGAGCGACTGAACACGAAAACAAAATTGTTAACAAGTTACTGTACTGCCATGAAAGGTAAGTCAGTCAGTTCGGTTGTCTTGGCTGGGTGTCATATTTTGTGCTGTGCTCGCTGGGAGACTAATTGCTTGAAATAAATATTTGAAGACGTGTGTGTCTGCTCCTTGTAAGCTGTTTGATCAGTTTGGTGTTGCTGATAGCATCTGTTTTTCATAAAACCTTTAAGGTTGCTGTTAGGAAGGTTTTGGGCTATGTTGTCCCAGCCATATAAGTGCAGTGAGAGACAGGGCTTAATTAGGTCTCACTTTTATTGACATAAGGATCTGGGAATGGTCCAGCAACAGTTCATAAGGTACAGGTCATCTTTCCTTCTATCCACACTCTTTTCTGCTCCTTTTGGGAGGATTACTCAGCTTGTCCCCTCTCTAGTCAAATATTCTTACAATTACAAGATTGAAGAAAAGGGAGATTTTCTTCTATTCATATCAGACTTCATCAGCTCTTAGGTGTGTTTCTTAGATGTCTGAACTGGTGTCTGCTGCTAAGTGTGTTTCCATCTGTGGCCATCAAGAGACACAAGAGTCTGCAGTGTCTGTTAGTCCAGAGCTAATTTGATCCATCATTACTCAGTGGTCTGGGAAAGAGACCTGGCCTGCCCAGAAGACTCAGCAGTGCTTCTTCCCTGATGACTAAGGAGCTGGGAAGCTGTAGCAGAGCACGGACCTATGTCTCAGCTTCTGTTCCTAGAAGATTCCTGTGGGCTGCCCTGGGGTGAAGACTTCTTTTCAACTCTGTTTTCTTCTGAAGGAATGAATGGAAACATCTCAGGAGATCCACCATCCCTTTTTCCCTTTCCTGACCAGAAAACAGACCTCCCTACTTTGAGATTGGCCTTTGTTCCTTGTTTCTGATGCTGAAGCACTCAAAACCAGCAAGATTCTATAAATGTGGAGCGTTTAAAATGTCGTGCGTGTTCCCTTAAGAAAGCCAGAGCTTCGTGAAGGTGAGCTAGGTAGATCTGTCACTTCACCGTGCTGCCCATTGAGCAGCTGTGTGGTGGTTTTGAATGGGATCTTACTTGTGATTTCTGAATGCTTGCACTGAGAAACCCAAGGATGGATGGTCCCAGAAGCAGTCAGGGCATCCTGTAGTACCCAGGTCTGCCTATGATCCACCACCCTGCCCAGCTGAGGCAACACTGTGGGGAGAAATCCAGACAAGACCCTGTAGGAGAATGAGAGCAAGGTGTGTAATTTTAGGACGGGTACAAAGCCATGGGGAGCAGGGCCTTAGGGCTGGAATGTGATGGGATCTGAAGGGACCGGCTGGTAACTGTTTATTGCACTCCACTATAAAACTCAGTGTTTCCCCAGTGCATGTTTGGGCACAAGGGGCTAACTGGTTTGCTTTATTTAATGTCTCCCAGCTGAAACACTTGTGGTTTGATTCTTACTATGCTAGGTGTTTTCTACATGGCTTTGAAGAATAGTGCAAGCAGTGTCTTGGTAATGCTTGTTTGTAAAAGATACTTTCCTCACTCTGCAAAGTGGGATGACAGAACAGTAGTGCTTTTATGCAGAACAACGACTGATAATTTCCTGCCCCAAGCTTGTATCTTGACGGCTGATTCAGCAGAGGAAAAAAGAAGGGAAAAAACAGCAGAAAAGAAGATCTGACTTCTTTGTTATGGGACTGTGAAAAGCTGATTGTTTTTATGGCTGAAATAGCTTTGCACCCTGGCTCTATGCTATGGGTTTCAAAATTACTCTGTGCTGAATTGAATTGGATCCTTGTTTTAGTGGCCTGTGTCTCTGACCCGTACTTTGCTTATCTTCCCTGTTGAAAGTAATTTATACTCCAGCATGGCATAGTACTACTGTGTGAAGCAGAAAATACTGTTGACAGTTGTGATAGATGCTGCTACCGCTTAGTGAGTGCAGAAGAGTTAATCTGATTGCATTTTTACAGTCTTTATATTTCTCTGCTTATTGTTTGTGTCTTGCTCTTGGAAAAACAGGTTAGGTGCATAGTAAATCTCTTTAATCAACACAAGAGGAACAAAAAGAACAAGCACCCTCATTTGTTACAGCTGCTTCAGAAGCGTGGTCATTTGAAAGATGTATTCTGGGAGATGTGTCCCTTTAGAAAGGCTTGTTAATACAGGCATCACTAACTCAGGAGAGGACAAAGGCACTCATTAAAATTAGCTGAAAAAACAGATACTTATCGTAATGATACTTCTGTTGCCTCTCACTATAATGTCTAAGCTATATGATCCATAAAGCATGTGAGGCCCAGAGTGTGTAGCTAACAGCAAGGGACTGGTTTCTGAGTTTGGATGCTTATTCTGAGCCTGTTTGCATTCAGGTCCAATGCATTCACTTTCCTTTACATGCTTCTCCTTCCCTCCCTTCCCTCCAAATTAAAGCTCATCTCTGCAGCCGTTCCCAGTCAGACCTTTTCCTTGCTGTGAGTAACATAGGTATGCAGGCTGTAGTAGAGACATAAAAATACAAACCATAAATGTATGAACTGACTCCTGGTGAGGTACCGCTGCAGTGTTTAATGCGTTTATTAACCATGTAGTGCTTTGATTTGTAAAAGCTGGATGCATGATTGCAAGATAGCATTTCTCGAATGAGCTCAGAGCTACAGTGTCTGCAAAGGATGGAGGTAGAGGGATTTGCTGGATGAGAAGCAGAGTTACTAGGTTTGGGAGGATCTCGTGATGTTTATTAGGTGCAGGGCAAGAGAAGACTAGGTTAGGTGTGTGTGAGGAAGGACATATGATTGGACTCATCTAGGAGCATTAGAAGGAAATTTGAAGGGATTAGAAGGAAACATGAGTCCTCAGAAGGAAAAATATCTCTGTAAGCAATATTCCTTTCTCCTTTCAGAAAACCACTAGCTCCTCTTCTGATCCTTATTCACCTTTCTTTCTAGGAAAGAAATAAGTGAAATTTTGCTTCTGATCATGAGAGTTATTTATTTTCTGGACATGCAGTTGGTTTCTCTACCAGTCCTTGAACTAAGCAGTTTAGTTTGAATATTAAATGCTACAGGTTGTGAAGACAACTTGTATGACTACCAGACAGGATGCTGAAGCTCAGCAGGAGGTGTATGAATGTGATTACCTCTAAATATCATCTGTTGCTTGTGCTACCACAGTGATCAGATTCCCTGTAAAAGCAGGTGTTCATTTTTATAGAATATAAAAGCTTAAGTCAGTGCAAGGTTGTAGGCAGTATGGGGCAGCTTCATCACAGTAGCTCACGTTACTGAATTATAGTTCCCTGCAAAGCCAGGGTGACTGTCAACCTGTCTTATGTGCCTTTGTTTTATAGTTGGAGGCATGTCACAGCTGACTGTATAAATCATTAGCAAATGCTATTTTACCTCAGTGGGAAAGATCTCATACCTCTTTCCATCTGTTTAACCAGTTATTTTAAGCTGCCTTTCTTTCACTTTTTATTTAGTTATTATTTTTATAAGCCCAGCCCTGCCCAGCAGTTCTGCTACATGTAGTCTTTTCTGCCTGAGAGTGGGACAGAATATTTTCCCCCTTAGCCTGTACTTAAAGGACATGCACTTTCTATAGCACTCTCTTCAATATATAGGTTTTTGGGGTTGTTTTGGTTCTTTTCCTATTATTTATGATTTCGTGATGCAATGTTGTATTACAGTAGTGCAGCCTATGCCAGCATTTCCATTATAACCCATTTTTACAGGTTTATAACTCAACAGTAAAAATGTACTCCTCCAATTTGAAACTTGGCATGCAATGTCTCATCTCATTCTCAAAATGATAGTTTTTTCTTTCCCTTCACCTTCCCCATGAAAAGAGGTTGCATTTTTGCTGTATTTTTAAATGGAAGATGCTGTCCTTTCTGTTTTGATAAGAGGAAAGCCTGCCTGATTATTAAAATTACTTTTCACTTCTAAGAAAGGACTTTATAATGGAGGATGCATGTGAATAGGTTTGTTGATGATAGCATGACTACAATATGTATATGAATACAGAGAAGTATTACCTTCCAGATTAAAACTAGGGAATATTGGTCAAAATTATTGAAAAGCTTTTTATATGTTGCTTTTGTTTCCAGCTGTTGATTTTACCCTTAAAATACTGTTCTCAAAGGTAAAGATGTTTTAGCTGCTGCACTCTACTGTATATCAGGCTGAATGAAGTAAAGAAAAATTTTACTGCATATAGACAAAATAATGATGTTTTCCTCTTTTCTCATTTGAGAAGCACAGTACAGAAGGAACATAAATTCTGACTTTGGTGTTGAGACTGATACGAAGTATAGACTTATAGTTAGCACAGTGTTGTGAATCCATAGCAGGAGTAAGCAGCAAAACACAATGATTCCAGTAGGCAGATGCTTATGTGGACTAGAAACTTAGCACTGAATGACAAATTAAGGAATATGAGGCTTGTACAGTCCTTACAGTTTACACTGTCAAGATCTGACACTGAACCTGAGGCCAGCTGCCACCTCACATTCCAATTCAGTGTTGTGTGGGTGTTTTGGATATAAGAAAATCAGGACTGAAATGCAGTTTCTCCTTCTTTACCCATTCCTTGGAGCCAGCCATTTAGGAGTTGAAGTCCACCCAGTTGCTATTAAAAAAAATCCTAACCTCTTGAATACCACCACCACTGCAAATGAAGGCTTCACTGTCTTGCTTCATGTTGTAGCAAATGTACTTCCAGGCATTTCTCTTTCCATTTAGATAGTTAGATTTATGCTTACCATAATCACTTTAGTGTACTAATTAGAACAATGGGTATGTAAGAGAGAGATTTCACAGAGGGTGTTTATTAATGAATTGAGCTATTATTTTGTCATATATTTGAAAACTCTGAACATACATACAGTAAGCATTTTTACCATGCCTTTCTTTTTAAATACCAAGCTGTCTTTCTTTTAAATCCCAGCTGTTTTAGTTTTTCAGTTGTCTCTAATGTATCTATTTATTAAAGTGTCACGAAAAGCAGAGTGCACTTCCTAATGAGAAGTTGAGTTCCTTCATTTGGATTCTAAAATCAGTAATTAGGTCAAAGACTATTTTATGTCCATAGGCAGCACTGATGGCTCTCAGATATAAAATGAAATAGCTGTACATGGAGATGAATTTTTGAAGGTATAAAATCAGAATGTTCAGCACTTTCTCACGTCAGCATTAGTCCAGTCCATCTCTGCCAACACCAGTGGGATTCTACAGTGTAAAATGAATGCAACACAGTGAGAGCAGATCCTAGGTTTTTTTACAGGAAGTAAATTGCAAGTCCAGGTGGAAGTATCAGATGTGCTCAATGCAGTCAGTAGTTTCATTGTGTAAATCCAAGTTTTCTGTTATAAGACTTGATTGTACATTTAACATCAGTAGCTCCTGTAAAAGAGTGATGTGTATGTTTCTGGAATATACAAAGAAAGAAATGATATTGAGAATCATTGAAGTACTTAAATCCACCACAATACAATTCATTGAAAATATCTTCAGCACCATGGGGACTCCTATTGCTATTGTAGAAAAGCAGAAAACTCCTAGCACAGTCATGTTCACTTCAGCAATGGAAATATTAAACGCCTTATGATGCTTGACAGAGTGCACACTATTGCTTTCATTTTGCCTGATGCTGCTACCAGAAATGTTTCTTACACGAATCAGTGTGGAGAGCGCACTGTAATAGCGACAAAGGGATGCTCATCATAAGACATGGCTGAAGATACAGCAGATTCATCTCGGTTTTTGATCATGTAAAATATTCCTGCATTTAATTATATTCCTTCTAGAGTAATCAGTGAATGCAATGTAAACAAACAGCTCAATCTGACTTATAGGTATATATATTAAAAGACATTAAATATTGTAACTTTCTAAAAGAAACTCTGTGGCAGCCATGCAATCTATTGAAATTATATTTGTATTTTCACAGTAATACCTGGAAAAATTGCAAGAATCATTAAGGATAAAATACAATGCTGCGTATTCCTAAAACTGAGCTGTATGATATATTTGTTGTTAATATGCAGTTGTATTATGGTTAGTAACTGTCATATTTCCTTTCTTCTCATGAACATCCAGTGCCATTTTTAAGGGGCCACAGAACATAACATGTTCTCTGCAGCTGGTGGCACTCATCATTGTAATTACTAAGTACCCTTAGCTGACTGATTGAAGTTTTGCTGTAAATTCAGATCAGAATGTGAATGTTATTGGAAAACATGCAGTTACATTTGGAGAGTTTATTTGCTAATCATGTGCAAATCTGTCAAAATTATGGGAGTATGACAAGCCATGCAATTGATCTAATTGTTTTGTGCTGCTGTATGTAAAAATTACACAGGGAATAAATCTTGCATTTGTTCGTAGGCACAGAAGAAGCGGAAATCCAATGAATCTGTAGATACAGAGCTCTGTCTTAATGAGGTAAGTGTGGATCCTGTGTATTTCAGGTGTCTCCCCATAATATAAAACGTTCAAACTCTGTAAGATTATAATGGGCTTACCTCTCACTAAAGTCTTAGTGTTGTTATGTCTTACTCAGAAATCTTGAGCTGGGCTCAAAGTGGCTACTGCTGACTTTAGATAACAGCCGTATAGTACACGTTTAGGCAAATCCCATAGTAATTACCACTGCATCTGACAAGTACACTTAGTGAATAATCCACAGGAACACAAGATGATACAGCTTTTAGCAAGTACACAGAAACATAGTGGACATCATTCTGTGGCTAAAAAAAAATGACCAATTTAGGGCATGAAATTATATTCACATCAGGAGATGTGATGCTCATACACCAGGAGACAGACTGGCAGCCCCAAGAGACATGAGCCTCCCAGTGCTGTTTGAGTAGTCTGCTCAGGCTGACCTCCAAGGCCCCCTTTCAGACGTAAACATTACATCAGTTTCCATGTCTGTCAGTCCATATCCTTTGTACCGAGTCTCTCAGGAAGCTTAGTAATTAGTGATGTACGTAAATTAATTTCTACTGTGTGGAAGCACATAGCCTAGGCATTGGAACAAGCCCAGCTGCACAGGCATAAGCCTCCAAAAGGATATGACCATATATTTCAGGTTCTCCTTCACCAATCCAGATTTATCCCATTCTTCTAAACAATGACAATTCTGTAGCCCATTCCTAATTCTTTAAATTCTACTAAGAATTTCTTGTACATTGTAGAATGAAGCCCAATATGTGAGGGAACAGTGTACTTTAACCAACCTGCTGACATCTTGTGCTGGCTAAAAGACCTTACGCAAGAAGGTCCTAGTAACTGTAGTTCACCATAAGAACTGCTGATCTATCTTATCCCATTCTCAGTTACAGGTTCCATAAAAGCATCTGCCCAAAGTTGAGTATAAAAGAATATACTGTGATAATTCCCCCAGTGCCTCTACTACTTCTAACAGGTGGTATCAAAGTAGAGGAATGGCATGGAAGTTTATCCATGGATACTTCCCTGACTCTGTAGACAGCCATTCATGTGGAAACTGATGCTCTGTACTCATTCTTTGTATCTGGTCCCCTGGGTACTCATAGCTTGTACCTAGAGAGGCCCATTGCCTCTTCAGGATGGGGGAGGTTTATCCCCTCTGTATCCTTGGGGATTTTCAGATCCAGAGTGGACAGAGTCTAAGTAAGTTGGACTTAATGAAGAAATCCCTTTTAATCTAAATTGATCTACTTCTATGATTACACCTGATAGGGTTTTATTTTTACTGAGGATCATAGCAATGAAAAGTACTCCTGCTTTACCTCCTCCTTAAATAGTTATAATCTGCCAGTCTGTACTTGCATATGCATGTTGTTTAATTATTGGTACCAAAGAAGGCTAGGAATGTAAATTTACATAAGCTAGAAAACTCTGTCTTTTCTGTTCCCATGGATTAGATTTTATTCATTGTTATCCAGAAGTAACTTGTCAAAACAAAGTTGCTCTGTTGACTGTGCCGAAGTTGCAGTTTCTCTGTGGGTCCTGCATTTGCTTGTTAAAATAAACTGGCATAATAATGCAAATTGCTAAAATATTTGCTGTACTTAACAAAGGGAGGTTTTGCACATGGAACCATTGCTAAAGTAGGGATTTTTTAATACTTCTTTTCTTGGATTGTGCTGTACTGGTGGTTTTATTCTTTAACTTTAAAATACTGACATTTTGATGTCTGGTTTTATGCCTTTTGCACCTTTTAATCTGTGACAGTGATACATAGGTAACATTGGAGGGTGGGCCATGAAGAAACAAAAGATTCATTTCATGATGTAACTTTGATTATCTTGCAATGAAAATGTGTAATGGTGACCAAGGAAAGTGTTGTGTCTTGCAGAATGCTATCGGGAAAGACAACACAGCAGGAGTCTCCACCAGTCACATATCATCGGAGAATTCGCTCGCTCCTCCTGCAAGCTTCTATCTAAGCACACAGCTCACTCTGATGACACTTGCACTCTCCCTCTGTTTGTTCCTAAGCTCATCAGTCATCTTGTAGCTGCGTTACAAAAGGACGTGTAAAAATATTATCTGTTTCCTGTCCTCTGTTGTTTCTCTGGAATTCCAGGTCTGGGAGCTAAGCTGAGGCACTCCTGCTAGAACGGTTGCAGTCAGCTGGAATTTTCTTTCTTTCTCTCTCTAAAAAAGCTTCTTGTGATATTTAGAGGCTTTGTACTTGGTGCAGTGCTACGTTCCAAACCCAAAAAGGCTTTTGGGCATGCAGTGTTTTAAACAGACAGTGTGTAATTTGCCTGTAAAGCGACCTGGTTGGATTATTTTCATAAGCATTATTTTCATTCTGGCTTTTACCTGAGAAGGAGGATGGCAGTTTTCTTAAGATCCTCAGATTTAGCTCATTGAATGGTTTTGGTTTTCAAATTGATTGAACTTCAGACTATCAAGAATGCGAGGCTTTTGTCTAATGGTGAATGTTCTCCCAGAGAGTGGACTTGATGAAACGTCTTCATTTGATAAATTGCTACTGATGTTAAACTCTTTCAGTGTGTTAGCATTTTCCTCTTTAAATGTTTACGTACTGTAAGTAATTCTGCGTTCCCTGCTGCGAAGCCATTATAATTCACATACAGGTATAATGTATGTCTTTCAGTTGAATTCTCATAAAAATAGAGCGTGGCATAGAACTTTCTAACAGTACATTTATCTTTTAATTGTAATCATCTAGCCTTAACAAGGGTGAAGATTCTTTAAATTAACGAGGAGCAGCCATTGTGAAAGCTTGATAAAGTTATGTTTCTTTAAATCTGAGGACAGGTGGTAGAAACAAATTTTGCTACAGGGTTTCAGCTGTACAGTCTATGGTCTTCTATGCTTCCATTGTGATAATATAGTCCAGTTATTATATTGTTTGTTTAATAAAAAATTGACATACAATTTATTTGCTCTACTAAACCAGCATTATCTGTTTATACATAGCTGATAATGTCAGCTCAAAAAGTTGCAGGAACTTCACACCTGACTTCTCTTATTACAACATTGTAGAGGGAAAAGAGGTACTAGGATATCATTTAAACTGTGTTTTATTTCCTAGACTGCTAAAATCAACACAATACGATGGTTGATCCAATTACAGGGCAGCATCACACATACTCCCGACCTTGGCATTGCTGACATGATGAACTGTTTACAAGACCAGTTCCATAAATTGTTTTAATGGTTTGGATAGCGATATTGCCAGTATACCTGATTTGATCACTTGGGTTTTCATTTGGTGACACTGATAGCCTGAGCTGGCTCATGATGATTTTTTGTGGTACCTAGAAGGAATTCTTTAAATGTCATCAAATAGGCAGCATTTCTCCTAAGGTCTTTATGTCTTACTGTGATGGCTTGTTGACTGTTACAAGCAGTTATGCCTAAATGATCAGCAGTAATCAGTTGTTGTTTCTGTTGAGAGTAGAAGATAACTTTGCTAAGCAGGGAATTCATCATGTTGAATTAACCGATTTACATTGGGACTTTTACACAATTATGCTCCATCCTGCTCTGAAACATCCACACCAGTTATTTGCAATACAACTATCAACTATATATTACCGGTTTATAAATGGCATTGAAGTTTGGGAGTCTGCAAAATACACATCTCACTAAGAGATTATTAAACCTATTGACAAGTTCATCTTTTGAGCTTTTCCTTAGCTAATAATAAACACTTCCATAAATTCTGAAATTTGTTTATATACTCTTGATTATGGCCACATAATATAGGTTTCAAAACACTGTATATGTGATAGAATTCTACGGTACTCTGTGCCACTGAACATAACAAATGAGACAATATTACTCTTTAATTCTGTGCTGATAAGAAACTTCAAATCACTTCCAAAGGCAGCAGAGCTGCTTTCAGAGAAGAGATACATAGCATATCATTACCAGCAAAGCCCATGTGGTTGCTGTTGCTCTTCTTGAAGAAGCTAATCAAATTATTAAGAACTAGTGGCAACAGAAAAAAAGATTGTGTGGTTCAGGATTTAAAAAATAAATCAAATTCTTTCATGTCAAAAGGAGTTGCTAGTATAACGTATTGAAATGCTAATGAACATCGCGTTCTAATTCAAAAGTCTGACATTATCCAATTAAAAATATTTTCAAAACAAATTCATAAACATTACAATTATTAAATCCATCTTTGATCCACAAAGCTTTCTTTCAGATAGCATTTGTATTCAGCATATTAAACATTTTAAGCAGTATCGGGAATTTTAAGAATCTCCCAATATAGTACATACTTTCTGAAGATATTTTTGTTTGATTACAGTATCTCTGTTACATTTAATACCAAATATTAGAGCTTTGACACTGTGTGATCCAGAATAAAAGCTATTGATCAATTATACTGTAAACAACAACCTAATTATGGTCTGATTACAAAAGAAATTGCTAGTTATCTGGTTCAATGAGAGGTACCTTTGGAAATACAATTATGTATGTAGCAGAGGAGGAAATGGTGTTTTATACGGCTAGCCATGTTACCACAAAAGAACCCCAGAGCACTCAAGCTTTTTTTTTTTTCCCCAAGTAAATTAAAAGCACACTGAATTCTTAATTAAAAAAAATAAATTGCTTATTAACCAGGCAAGAGGGGAAAAAACCTTAAAGAGCCTGACACTTAATGAGGTTTATACAGGCACCACCATGCAAATATTGGTGGATTTTAGAAGATGGATGTGGCGTGGATGATGTCAATTGAGCATGGCGACCTTGTCAATGCAGTCATGCACTACTGAAGTATGTAAATGTTTATTTTTTCCCCATTCAGTCACTAAAAACCCATGTATTGAGTGCTCAGTGAACAAACTTTGGCTGAGCTTACTATATTAACACATTCCTATCAATATAACAATAATACAAGAACTGTCCAAATACAGGATGTACATACAGATGATCTACTGTTTAAATTGTAAATTTAACCAATTCAGTTGTGTGTAAATTGAATCGTGGGCTGCCATAAACATATACAAATAATCTTTTTCATTTAACATAATGGAGCATTGTCATTAGTATTATTAGGAGTGTGTATACTCTGCCATGTTAAATAACCTTGATTATTATGTTTATGTTTCTTTAGTAGTACACACAAAGACAAAATTCAGACTGAACTGAAATGTATGTCTAAGGCTTTGCAGTATTTAACATAGGTATTGCTTGCACAAGCTAGTCCATTGAGAGAGGCACTGAAGGGGAACCTTTCAGATATTAGCAAAAGTAAGAGCAATTGAGGCTTTCCTGTGCAGGTGAGCCCGTGCAGGTGGTGACATCCACCAACAGGCAGCAGGAGTGTCTGTGCAGTGATTTGGTCAGTAATGAGGAGTGCAGCCCTTGTTTTCCTGACTGTGCTCCCCAAGATCCCTGCTACTTAAAGAGAATGGGAGGTACCAAGCACTGAGCGAGAGCTGCCCATCCATCTTCACTGGGGCACCAGCCACTTTACATTGAACAGCTTCATTCCTACTGTGTCATGAGGAAGTATTAGGAGAAACAGGAATTCTTAATCATTTCAAAGCATTGCACAGATAGACTCTGTCTGGAGACCTATTTCTGGCCTTTTTGTTTAATGAAAGTATGTCCCTCTAAGACCCAGCCTTTTATGGGGCTGTTTGAGGGGTGTTGCAGTTTGAATCAGTAGACTGAAAACATGAAAGCATACACTTTTGCTAAACCTGTGCAATTAGGCTGGAGGTGAAATAAAAAGAGAAGGAATCACCTTGAAATCTCAATCTAATTTTAATTTGTGATTGTTGGTTTAATTATGATGATATTTCCGTGAAGGAGAGATTGTGAGACACCAGTGAAGGAGAAGAGCAAAACTCAGAACAGCTCCCTGAAGGGACATACATCTTGTATGTCAAGTGACAGGAGTATCTCATACTTACCTTGTAATAAAAGAGCTGAATTCTGCTAGAACAGCAGCTCCTTCAGAGCAAGCAGTAAAAGGTGGAAGAATGAGCAGTTATTTGTACAGCAATTAAAACTTTCTTTCATAAAGGGCAATTATTTGTCTTCAACACCAAGGTGGATCTGCTTTACTGAAAAACGTGTTCACTGATGCGACTTCTGCATTAAAACTCTCCCAGGCTAAAGAGCCCCCCAAGGTTGTTTTACTGCTGTAAGGTTAGTCAGACTGTACCTGATGTCCCTGACATCAAATAGAAATATATTTGCTTCTGATGAACTTGGCAGAGAAATTAATCCAGTGACTTGTTAAATATTTCACATCTTTAAATATTTGCTTTTGCTTCCCAGCTCAGTTGCTCCTGTGACATTTCAATTACTGGCTATTGCAGCTTCCCCTTTAACTTCAGAAGGTCATTTTCTCCATACTGTACAGTAATCCACTTTATAGATTTGCCCCAGTGTTGGTTTTATTTTGGGGTTTGAGTTTTTTTTAATTACAGCCTTCACTTTTGAGGGAAAAATGTGATTAGGAATATGTGTCTACTGAATGACCAGCACCTCTTTTTTGGGGGAGGAAGTTGCAAGTTCCTAGTTTATCTGTTGAGCACTGTTTGACTAGAACAAGTTAAAACGTGATGTTGCTATTTCCCAGATGGAATTTAAAATTTAGTTTGGTACTGAGTGAGGATTAAAAACTTTTAAGCTCTCACAATCTTTTAGAAATATTTAAATACTTCCAATGTATTTTCCAGTTGCAATTGCAGTCAAATAGGTAAGGTCTGAGTAAGAAGGTTTTCTTTTCAAGAGTCAGAAGTTTAATTGGGGAATTTTGATGGGTCCATTTTTAAGGTAAAATCAGGAAGGGCGGTGAATTGCCATTTTTAACTCAATATTATCTTGACTTTCATACACCCTTGTTCCATGTTCTCTTCATCTGAGTATGCTTGCCTTCAGGGGATGGTTATACTGACTAAATTCATATTAGATATGGTCACCTCAATAGTCAGAAGCCAAGTCCTGCAACTGCTACTCGGATGATCTGTCTCTTTCATCATTCATAAAAGCCAGAGCAACAAATTCAAGATGTGGCCTAAAGATTAGTTGAAGTTTAAAAGAGCACAGAGTCAACCAATTTCTCAGTCGCATTTCTTATCAAGATAGATTGTGGTATGATAAATTGGTACCATCTAGACTAGACACTGAGGTTCTCTGAGCACTTTTAAACAGAGCAGCTGCAGGTTTTGCTGTTTTACCTTTGCCAGGTGCCAGCAGCTGAACTTTGCCATGCATACACTTAGACCTAATTGCTGCCTGGGTTACAGCAGCCAACTGTGATTTAACTTCAGCAAGAGTTCCCCTTTGCCCATTTCCCCCTGCTTTTAGTGATTCCAACACACTTTGATTCTTTTGCACTACTCTTTAATCTGTCAAAAGGAGAATTTCCTAGAATACAGGAGAAAATGAGTCATAGATTTAAGGGCAATTAATTATCTTCAGATTCCTCCTGCCAAAATACCACAATAATTGACCTCTTCAAGACTTCCTTCCTCCAAAGCACTGAATAGCCCCTGCCCAGCACCTTTAGTCCTTATGAAACTGAGCAGTTTAGAGGATTCAGCTTCTAGTAAATGAGGCCATGGGTTTTTTCAGGCTTCTTCAAACCATTCGTTCTACAAACTGTTGTTATGGATAAAGAAAGATAAGTAATTGGAGATTTTGTAATGGCATTACACTACTCCTGTGTTGACCAGCTCATGTCTAGCAGTTTTCTAGCATTGTTACCAGTGATGCAAAGCTCCTCATGACTCTTTCAGTTGGACATTGCTTTGACAGTAGAAGTTGACATTCAAAGTCCTGCTTTTGTAAGTGCAAAAATGCTGCTTCTCCTATTGTTTTATTCTTGTCTGAAATACACCCGCACTCTACCCTATTCTGAGATAATTCGCTCAGTCTGTTTGGAAGCACCAGAGAGCTGAAAATGGTTGACGGATGCCACCTGGTTCTCGGCAGCAGTCTCAGTAACCTAAATCCATCTCAGTCAGTAATCTCAGTCTATATTTACTGGCCAGTTGCATAAAAGCGGTACCACAGTGGGCACCAAGAGGCAGCAGCGTTCTTCTGGCTGTCCACTGATGCACTGGTAACAGGAGGTATGTTGGCACTAGCTGGTCTGTACTGTACCTAGCCTTTGTGTCTACTTCATCACCCAGGCCACTGTAGCTGGTGTGAAGTTTGTTTAGACTACACTAATAAGCTACAGGCTGACAAGTGAGTCATGCCAGGCTTGCTAGCTCCACCTCTTCAGCTCGTCTGCACAGAATGAGTTGATTTTGACCACCACACAACCCTATAGATTAATGAACCACAGGGAGATATAAGCTCTTTCAAGCACAGAAGCCAGCAAATCTGCTGAAACTCTGGAGTAATTTTCAAAATAAAATTGAAACATTGTGGTCCTTTCCCAGTAATGTTTATGGAATAGGATATATGTGACAGAAAGAAGCTTTTGTCAAAAATACGAGACAGTCAGAAGATGCAAAAAATACTGTTGTGGGAGCTACCATTTATTTTATAAGGAGATGATACTGCAGAGACCACACTGCTGAGAAGCAGAATGTATGTCCCACTGGGTAGAAGACACAGAAATCATACTTTTTTTCTTTGACTTTGTGAATTGTTTCCCCTTTTGAGAGATGAAGCAGTTCTCTCAAGAGTGTGCTAACCAAATGCAGCTGATGGAAGCACAGGGTCTCCTTACCACACCCCCAAACCTGATTACTGGTAATGATACCCCCTGCATGCTTTGAGATGAGATAAAGACTTGAATCCTTAAGTAGAAGTTAATTCAGGAGTGTTTGTAAGGATTGTTAGAGGTGGAACAAAGCCCTGCAGTGGATTGCATCTGGCAGTCAGGAGTGCGCAATGTGGACTGAGACGAGTCACACACAGTTTATAAGGAAAAGTGGAGGTAAAAATTGGAAGCAGAAATTTGGTCTTGAATTTTATACTGCCTCCTTTCTGGGAAGGTCACTGTAGAAGTTAGGCATAAAATCAACATTTTGCCTCTTCCCGGTACTTTTCACTGTTTCCAGATAAGACAAAACTCCCTTAAAAATCCAAAAGCCAGGCAGTGTAAGAAATTGCTTCAAGACACTGCAACACATGGGAAACTTAACTGGTGGCAATTATTAATCTTTGTGTCCTTCCTTCCCCCCAGATTATTGCTATTGAGTTTGCCTAACAGGGTTTGTACGATGTTTTGTGTAGCATTCCTTAGTGCTGAAATGATTAGCTGGAATTAGTACGGCTCATGCTGGGAAGGTGTGTGTGTGTCTTTCACCTGAGGGTATGTCTGAGTTTGCACTTTCTGTGTAAAGTGCAGGCTGACAAGAGCTGCAGCAAAGAGGAAATAGCAGGGGAAGACTCAGGTAAAAGTAATTTTTGTTACACCGCAGTGATAAAGGGATTAATTGAGGTTAGGCAGAAAGGACGCAGATAAAGGTACCAGGTAGCATTTTGGACCCAGGAAGACTGGCATTCACTGTGAACTGAGGATATCCAATGTTAGTATTTTCCTGCCTTTTTCTTTTTTTTCTTTATTTTTTTACTTCTTTTTCCCCAAAACTCTCAGTCTAGAACACGCTTCTATTTTCTGGAGTAAAATTCTTACACAAACAGTTACATTCTTGTGTAAATTCTGCGTTGTCTTATGGATTTCTGTACATCTCACTGCAGGTTATTATGTACGTGTCAGGTCTTCAGTCATAATGGCTGGTAATTTGTTGTAAAAACAGTAAAACCACTGTTCACTTGTTCCTGTTGACTTACTTAGGCATTGATCTGAGGACTTTGCTCTTTGGACTGTCCACACTTTGGAAGTTACTTCATAATGTTTAGCGTTTTCTGTTAGCATAATTCTCCTGCATTAGTATTGTACATATCCAGAAAACAACTCTCACAATAAACATTATTCTCTTTTTTTATTAAAAAGCATGGTTTTGTGAGAAAAAAGTTCCTGGTGGTTTGGTCTGTTTTGATTTATACCAAAAAAACAAGGAAGCTTAAAAAAGAAAGCAAGCTTATTAAAGGTTGGTCTCATTATTTCCTGTTGTTTTACAGTCCACTATGATCTAAGAATATAAGAAATAAAGCTTTTCCCTTTAAATATCTGTGCATTTGCTTGCTCCCTAGTCTTTTTGTGTTAGTGAATATGGTCTGCAAAATTACAATGAGCAGGGAACATCAGATGGAAATGATGGAAAGAAAGACGGGCACAAGAGTGGCCAGCTGGCCCTATTCATGCTTGTTCACTCTCTGGCACGCAAACACGCCTCCACACCCATCCCACCCCTTCATCTTGCCAGGCCAGAAAGAAAGGGCTTGCTCCTGTTTTCACACAATGGGAGGAAAAGGGCTGCAAAGGCTTCAAAGACAAAAAGCTCTTCAAGGCAGGGGAATATTTTAGGAGTGTGCTGGAAGGGCAAAGGGAAGGTGGACGAACAGGCAAGCTTTCATGATGCACTTGCTCGTGTTGATGACTAGAAACCAGGAAAATCATTTCAGCATTTACTCATATTCGAATTGAGGCTTAACAAATGAATAATATTATGGGCAAAGAGCAATCACAGCCACCTACCAAAAACCTGCCGCACAGCAAAGGGCAAGCCAGAGCTTCCTACCATTTTAAGCCAGACAGTTTCAATTGCTGTTGCGTCAGAGAGGGGAAACAAGTTTTGGTGGCAGGATGCAAAAGGAAAGGTGGAAGTAATAGAAATCCAAGATGAAAGGGCTGCTCTTTTAGGGCTGAAAATACTTTCCCAGCTAACACAGCAGCAGATCACCATCCTACATGTTCACCATCCTACATGTTCACCATCATGTTTTGGCAGCCCCAGAAGGAGCTAGAGCTGCATGGTGTGTTTAGCTGCCCTGGCATTGCTTGCTGCTCAGATGATCTGTGATTTTGATAGTAGAAGAGGAAGGCAGCAGAATCTGGAAGCATCCAACAGCTCAGCTGGGGTTCCTGGGCCACCTATTGAGGTTGCTTGGATTTAGGAGTCGCTTTGCTGCTGTTATGGTCCTGTGCATAAAGTGCTGCAGGTACCTCAGCTCCTGCAGTGCCATTTCCCAAGTGTTTGTTTAACCATTTTAAAGATGCAGAGTGGGGGAGTGTGGTGCACAAAGCAATCAGAATGTTTGACAATATGACTTAGCATCAGGCTTTCCTTCTACCTGCTTTCCCTTTGTCTCTATGCTGCCACAGCACCAGCGCTGTGAAAGAGGAGAATATGGAGGGAGGGACAGCAGTGAAGCCTCCATTCAAGAGGTACAACTCCGTGACAAGCTGGCTGAGCAGCAGCCTCTCTGGGGACAGTTTAAACCAAGCTGTGCTCGACACCACTAAGCAGCCAGCTATGCATGACCAGATGGATTCTTTAGTGTGTGTCGTCTGTGGGATTGATTTTTAGGGTTTGTTGATTTTTATTCTTTTTACTTTTCATTGTTACTATTCACACGTAGTGAATTTCAACAATATCCATCTGGGTTGAGAGATGATAATGGCAAAAGGGCTACTTCTACTGGACAAAGGCCAGCTGGGTAAGTAGTACCAGGAGTCTTCCTAGAAGGTGCACAGATACAAGCCATTGTGCCACATTGTCCTCCATCCATGCACATATATTATGAGATTACATCAATCTCTTGTCATGACAGGACCAATGTCCTCATAAGGACATTCTCTCTCTGCTGCCCTGGATGCTAGGTGTTAAATAAACAATGCCCATCACACCAGGAAATCTGTCTGAGTTTCGGTAGTGATGCCCAAATAAGTGAGGTTATCTACTTGTAATGACATTTATAGAATCATTTCAGTTAAATGGGTTGAGTTATGCACAGACATTTTAAGTGACACCCTGATAAGCAGATGAAGAAAGCAGTTTGACATCTTCAAAGCAGGCATACGATGGATATGTTAGATGATAGGGCAAATTGGCCAGCTTCCCATTAGGAGTGGTCTTAGAGTGTGCCATTAAACCAGTAGAGGATCTCAGCTGCCTAGGACATGGATTTTGGAAGGTGGTCTTCACCATTTTCCAAGCATCCTCCTACAGCTCTCCAAACCACTCTGCCCAAGCAATTGGCCAGCCCCAGCACTTGCACAGCTCCTGCCTGTTGGCAACAAAAGCTGTCTGTGTTATTGTCTGCTTCATGCTGGTTTACATTCAGAGGCAGGAGGATGATTTCCTGAAATGATTTTTTGGTGACAATGGACCCAGTTGTTTTGGTGATATGCGTGTTTTGGCCCTGAATACAAATTAACACTCCCTAATCTGCATCACCAAATTTCTTTATCTGTATTAATTACAGAAAACTGCAGAGCAACAGCCAGGAACAAGCCAAAGCAGGGACTGGGAAATGTTGCTCCAAAGTAATTGTGAAGGGAGGGGGTTTTTTGTTGCTGTTTTTACCCAAAGAGGATGATTGATAGAAAATATGTTGCTTCGAGGTAAAAAGTGTAATTCAGGGTTTCTAATAAAAAACCACGTTTGTATTTTGTAGCATTATAACATAAAATCTGGTAGCCAATTGCTTTGGAAGGCCCTGACATTCAAGCCTCTGAATTGCTATTATATATATACATATATTGAAGAAAAGAACATTCCACCAACGTTCTCTGTGAGGTTAGCTAAACAGATGGTATTTATCTCTAGGTTTACAAGTATGCCACATCCTTTTTGCTTTCAAAAGAGACATTAACACAAAAATCTTAAAGAGAAGCAGTTGCAGAAGTGTCTCGCAATGCACACACACACACAGATATATAAGCATAAACCCAACAATTAAGAAAGAAATCACCCATCCACTGCTGGCTTCATGCTGGATTGGAGAGGCCTCAGAGGATAGCATTAACCTGGCTGAGCAGTGATATTTGCCTGTTTATCAGAGGTTAGAACCTGGTGGCTGTAAATACAGTTTAGCTTTTATTTGCCTCCAAAACAATATTTGTCAATACTGCAGTGCTGTTTTGAGCAGATCAATGGCTGCACATAACTCACTGCCTGAGGGCTTTATTATTAATACAAATGTAGGTAGGCTAAATATTGAGTGACATTATTAGAAAGGGATTGTCCTGCCCACTGTGACTTTGACTGATGTCAAATGAACTTAAAGGTCACTACCACGTAGCCAGGATTCTGGACAAATTCTGCTTGTACTTGCAAGCAGCCGTCTCTCCCATTCTGCCCATCATGGGGGTTCTTCAATAATCTAAGGAAGATTATTCACACTGAGCTTGGAGTGCTAGCAACCTAAAGCAACCTAAATTAGCATATAGAGAAGTAAGTTTGCCTTCCTGAGGAAAATGCTAAGAAGTCAAGTCAGTCATCTTCACTCAACATCTTCAATGGGGTGAGAGTAGACCAATTTGTGAGAGGGTCCAGAACCTTCATCCTCCTTAAATGTAGACCATGGGGATGTGGCATAATTAAAAACCAGCATGTCCTGGTGAGTCTGGTTTAAAGTAATGTCTCATTTCAAAGAAAGAGAGAAGCACATGTAAAAAAAATTGTATTTACTGCTAAAGCCGGTGACTTTTTCCACTTAGAACCTGGCACCCGTGTTACCTCAGACATTGCAACCCTTGCACATTGGGGTCTACGCAGATGTTACACTGCCACATTGATCTGACCCAAGGCTGGTCACAAGACATCTTAGTGCAGTCCACTGCCTGCTGTGCCTCAAATGCCACCACTTGCTACAGCCCCTTGGGCATCAGAAGCAGCCAGATGTGAAGCTAAGGAAGATACTTTTCAGGCACACAGCTGGCTATAGAAATAGTCATCCTGTCAAGTCCGGTGATGCCCAAGTATCTGATATGTGATTAGGCAACTGGCTGGTGAGCTGTACTGTGTGCTTCCCTTGAATAATATTAAACCTGAGCTCATAAAAGAAATCCTGTTGACCAAAGAAGAGAAAAATAGCTACATATAATAGATGATCTTAAGGTCCTTTCCAACCCTAACTATTCTATGAGTCTATGAATTTACTAGTGCAATAAGTATTGCTGTGAGATTTCCTCCTGAAGTGAGCATGTATATACGTGTTTAGATAACTTTTTTTAAACCAACTTTCATAATAAATGAGACAATCTTGTGCTTACTTGAAATGTAGCAGAAAGACTTAAAAATGCCACTCAGTACAGGAAAGGAATACTTTTCTGACGAAGAACACAAAATTTGTGCAGTTGGGGGGTTTCTCTTATGGGTACAGATTATCTCCACTTGACAATAACTTAACTTTCAACATCCACTGACATTAATTTCACTTGACTTCCTGTCTTAAGGTCAAAAACATTAATCAGCACTTCTATCATTAGCTCAGTTTCCTTTTCTATTAAGCGATTATGATCACTTACTATTAATGAGTCGTGAAGTTTTAATAAATTTTTGCTAGTGTGAAATTGCTAAACAGTGATTATGGCATATACAGTATGGATGGTTTGTTCCACGATGTACATTTTGCTTAATGTTGGTTAGAAACATCTACAAAAACAACAGAAAATAATTAACTGGTTACGGCTGAGGATGTGGGATGGCCTTTTTCACCACGTTTATAGTCAATAAAAAGACAAAGCAGGTCTCTTTTTTTTCCGTGCTGGAGTTATTGTATTTCTGGACCTTGTGACTTTTGCAGTTCTTTATGTGAAATGGCACTACCAAGGCTTTGTACTAAACAGGCGATGAAAGAAAGTATCACATCTTTTAAGAGCTATTGTTTTAACTTGTGTAATATTTCTACTGTTCTGGCATTGAAACAACAAGGTTAAAAAACAAAAGCCAGATCCTTTCCGTTAATACAGAAGAGAAATAACACAGCAAATCCCATTGCCAGAAATTAATGTCTGAATACTGGCTTGGCTTTCCTGTAGCTTGTCATTACTCACAGACACATCTAAACAACTAATGCCAGATGCTTGTTTGGAGCTTGGCTGTGGTTAACTGACTTTTTAAACACCCATCAACCAGGAGCTGCACTAATAGTGCTGATGAGCTGGAAGGTAACTCTGAACATGGAACATATCAAGAGGGTATATTAAAGAAAACAAAGAAGGTTGCAATGGTAACAGTTTCTCTGCTAACTGTCCCCTGTTCCCTATTTTCTGATTTACTGACATTAGTGACATTTGCTGAGAAGACTATATCTGCTAGAGCCACTGCAAATGTACTGAAGCCAAATTCTCCGTACCCAAGTGGAGGAACAGAGTCAACTGAGGCTTCATTGAGTGCTATCATTTCTGTGACATTGCAGCCATCTCATAGCAGTCAGGTACTTAAAAATATAAGATTAAATCTTTTTCAGTGTTTGTTGCTATAGCATGCATAGAATGTAAGAAAGATTTGTTACCTGTTTTGAAAGCCATAGATGGGAAGCTTTCTGAGTCAGTATTGTCCCTTTTCAGTAAACTTCATCAAACTGTGCTGAAAAATTGAAGATGGCTCCTAGAAGAGCCAAAAGGATAATGCTGAGAATCTAGGAAAAGCATAGGTAATTAATTGTACATCTTTAACAGTGCAACCCCGTCACAAAACCACTGTGCATTGTCTTGAACACTGCCAAGGAACAGAAATTAGAAAATAAATATAAAGGTTTCCATCCCATAGACAAAGCTTTAACAAGAATGGATGGATGGATGGATGGATTGACAGATGGATAGACGGACAGGCAGATGGATGGATGGATGGATGGATGGATGGATGGATGGATGGATGGATGGATGGATGGATGTTGAATCAAGACCAGTTCAGAAGACAAAAATGTGACATTTTTAGCAGAGAAGGTAAGTAAACATAGGAACAAGTAAGCAAGATTTATACTGCATTCTCCACCACTGAACGAGATGTTTAAAACCAGACAAAGTGTTTTCCCCACAGAAAAGCTGTGTTCAAAGAATAATTCAGAAAATCCCTATACCTTGCTTAGTGCCAGAGGACAGCCTCTTAGTCTATAATGGATAAACCCATTTCTCTAGTATGCAGTTCTGTAGTGTTTGGGGTTCACACTTTGAGATAGAATCTTTGCACTGTCTTTGAAGATTCTTTGTATTCTAAAATACAAAAACCAAGACACTATTCTTTTGGTTATTTCAGCATGGAGAAATCACAGCAGATCTTCACTGACAGCATACATGTATGCGTGGGAAGGCTGGCATTCTGTAGGTCTCATAGCGGTTAACTCTTGTACCGGGGACAGATAACACCAGCAGACTGCAGTCAGACATACTGCTCCAACAAGTATTCTTTCATACCTCTGTAAACCCAAGTAGCATGATTCACAGTTGTATGTGTTAGTCTTTCTATTATAAGAATAGTGAATGCCCTGGATCAGTAGAAAAGAATAGCCTAGGGTTAAATAGAAGTAAAAATAAACTAATCAGCTTCCTGTATCTTCAGCAGAAGCTGTGGCACTGTAAATATCAGTTCTGTCCAAAGTACATAGTTGCATCATACTGCTGGGACAAGGTCATAACTTTATTGGTAGCTGGGTGACCATCTGTCCTTGCAGACATTAGAGTATCATCTCCTTGGAGGGTTATAAAGCAATATCAGTCCATACTGGAGGAGCTGCATTGCTCACCAGCAGTTACTGGGATCCCTGCCTGTATGACTTCTACTAATCTGAGGAAGATTATTAAAACATTAATTCATACCTCTTGTCTTCATCTTCCTGGCCTCATTCTCACGATGTTCATTACCATGTAATGTGCAGTTATATCATCTAAGTTTTATAACTCTCTGAGGATACTTTGGGTCAAAAATGAGCTTGAGATTTCAGGGCGCAAGAGAAACATAATTTTTATCTGAAGGAACAACAAAGTGTAGGGAGAATTATGACCACCAAAAGTCATCATTGCCAAGTATCTACTGAAAGCAATTTTACTTTAATTGCACCTGAAACTGACAATTCCTGAATATGTAGAAAGGTTGGTAATTGCTTTGTGGGGATTTGCAAGGAGCCACTGAATGGTGCCTTGGATCCATGCACTGTATAGGATTACTAAGAAAGCCCAGCCATGCATATAAGAACATATTAAGTTAACTTAAAACACATGGTAACTCCTATAATCAAACTTCTTGTATAAAGATTAAGCAATCTCAAGAATGAGTGGGTGATTGGATCATTAGCACCTTTCCCTCATTCATTAAGGGTGCCAGGACTCCTTAGTAAATGTGTCTGGTGCTCTTGCAACACAGTAGGTTCCTTGCTCAGCAGCTGAGGCACATGACACAACATTCATATTTGTGTAGCCATGCTCTGAAAAAGCCCTTTGGATATGTGGGCAGCCAAAGCAGGTGCAGGAATATGTGGGGCTTGAGTCAACTGCACGATGACATTTTCAGCACTGTCAAGAGCTGAGCCCTCAACTTCTCCAAAAGCCATCCTCAGTACCTAGGGACTGATGAAAATGTGGGCTTGAGCCAGCTTTTAGTGCTGGCAGGGGCTGAACAACAGTTCAAAACAGTAAAACTGGGCTTGGAAACTTTAAACACCAAGGACGGGTGACAGTCTAGGGAAAAACGTCTTCTCCAGAAGGAGAACAAACACCTCTCAGAAGCAATGAGCAGATCACAGAACTTATTTTTATCCATATGTAAAAGGAGATGATAAACACCACAGGCCTTTAATGGAAAGTTGTCACCGGCCATATGGTGATGTCTGGGCTAGAGGGTGATATTGTTCGACCAAGCAAGTGACACTAAAGCAAAGTCAGAGCTTGTTTCAAAGCTCATTCCTCACATTTGACAAGGATTTGTGTTGCCAACTTCATTGTTTCTTTTCTGTATGCCTTGTACTCAGTTACTGGATGGCAAAGTATCTCTAGCTTTAAAATAGCAGTATATATATGCTGTAAATTCCCATTTTGAAACATTTAAAGTCGTTAATATTCCCTACACTTGCTAAGAGAAAAAGCTCTGTATTTTAATCCCTTTCAGTTTTGAAACACTTTCAGTCCATTAGAGCCACATAAATATAAGGCACAAAACAATCACAGGCTACAAATCAATACATTTACACAGCCAGACCTAAATAAATATGATCCAATTGCTGACTTGAAAAAAACAAGAATAGTCCAAAGTTTCCAGAGTAAAATGCCAGTGGTGGAATAACATACAACTGCGTGAAAGAAACCCTGACCTCTTGTCACACTCAGTACAAGGCATTAGGAAGGTATTTATCTAGAAGGAAGGCTAATCTTCTAGTAAAGTAATGGGACAGTTAAAAATTATGCTGGTGTGAAGTGGGTTCAGCATTACTGTTGGCAGCATGCTGATAGTGGAATGTTGTTCTTGTGGAAAGTTGTTTAGTGGAATGACACACGTTCAGTTCAAATATTCAGCAGTGATTTCCCATGAAGTAAGCATTAGGCCTAGCAGGAAATTTTTAAATAATACACTATAAATCATAGTCTTCATCTTGGAAATTGATACTAAGCATACAGACATAAAAATACTCACTATAATCACATGATTGGTATCGCTGCAAGGGACCCCAGAAAGCCTATAGGAAGAGACAAACCAGAAGGAATGACAATCTCACATATTTCTGCTCTGCAGCTGGTCTTGTAATAAACAGCAAAGGATGTATCAGAAGATCCTACTCCAAACACCTGGGAAAGAAAACCAAGGAAAGAGAGCATTTTGTTCAATTTCAAATTAGAAGCAATGAAGCCCATTGGATACAAGCCCCAAATAGTAATTTAAAGTCATTTTATACGGTGATATTCCTCTTTTGCTTAGAATTATCACTTCCTCATCCTGCCACAAACTAACATTTTATTGCATCAACCATTAGTAATAGGCACAAGCACAGGAAGGGATACACACATGAGTAAAGGGGAAAAGGCAAAGCAGGCATGAGAGGAATGGCTCCTCTGTACCTCAGGACAAGCAGATATAGCCTGCTTTTACGTGTGCAGGTCAAACTCATGTTTGTCCATTCTTCTGTACAATAGCAATGTTTTGTTAAAGAGTAGATGTTGTCATTTTTCACGCTAGTCAAAGTCTTTAAGTACATATCATAATAATCGATGGATTCGGATTAAATAATTTGTGTATGAAACATGTTTGACCCTCTGTTTCTATGAGAAAGGGACTGAAAGGCCTGGGAACTGTTCCATCACTTCTGGGGTTCAGAGCCCAAAGAGAGTGATCAGAAACATCAGTGCTCTCCTTAGTGCAGCTGCCTCTACTCAGGTCTTCTTGCTGTGGAAAAAAAACCAAACCATAAAATAACAAATCCCAAAATAAAACAAAACAATTGTGCTCCCCAGGCTGAAAACATTGAACTGTGCTATGCATATTTATGCGCGCACCTTTGCATCTGATGGGTTCTGGCCCCACTGTTTCCTCCACAAAACATGAATGTTTCCTCTGGGATATCCCCTCAAAAGTGACCTTAGTGATTCAGTTAATTTCAGCAAAATAAAGGAAAGCCCCCGTCACATTTTAATCTAGACAGTACTCATTTAGAGTATTCATAAGGGCTCATTAGTGCTAAGGCACACACCTTTGTGTGCTTACCCAGCTGTCTTGAGAGGCAGGAAAATGCTGTTAAATCCATTTTATGGATGAGGACACAAAGGTTCAAACGGTCTAAAAAGGGGATTAAATTGAAGCCAGGACCCAGCCTCTCAGAAGATGATGTACAGTATTTGCTCTCCACACTGCCTAGTCCCAAAGATGACTTAATTCAGTCAGCACCTTCATGCTGGACTCCAGAGCTCATCAAGCACTTCTGCATGCTGGGAGGCTCCCTGGGGTGGAGCAGAAAGGTGCCTGTCTCCCATCTGAAGTGATATCACACCTCAGGGATACATAGAAAAACACCTCAACTCTGCCCAGGTTCTCATTGGAAAAAACTGATGGAATGGGGTTTTTTGTGCTGGTGCTGTCTCCTAATGCTAATTTCAGTTTCTTAAAGATGTCTGTAAAATGCAGGAAGCCCAGAGATTGGTCCTTGCTTGGTCCAAAGATGTTCAGATTCATACTATGCCCTTCAGAGGCAAACCACAGGGCTGTTGCCAAAGTTAGGTCATGTTGCATTCCTGTGCTGAAGCTGGTTTGGAAAGCAATGCCAGTTGAGCTACTTGTTGTTTCCTTGTAGCTGGTAACCCCCAATGAATTCTTCATCTGAGGGTTTCAAACTTCATAGAAACCACATAGAATTGCCGTTGATATCACGGAGAACATGTGTACGAGTGTTAATCAATCAGTGTTGGAAGTGTTGCACAAGCTACAGCAAGTTTATGACCACTGCCTTTCTGCCTCCTCCTGCGAGAAATAATTCAGATATATTCAAGGGCAATTGATACCTTCATTCTTGATTAGTTTTTTGTTTTCCCTTTGCATGACAACACATAAGAGATGGATTTGCTGCAGTGAATTGTGTCTCTGAAAGATTCCCTGAGAGGCTATATCCTACAGAAGATGCAGTTAAAGCGTATTCTAAAATGATAGTCCAGACAAAGAGCTTAGCTCTCATTGGTGTAAACTGTAACCACTTTAGGAAAATGATCTGGTGGCATTTAACTCATGCTAGATGACAGCATTTTGAAAAGGACGAGATAAAAGGTTAACTCAGGAAAATCCATTATTAGCAGCCCTTTTTTTGGCTTCTCAGAGAAGTTTGCAGGCATTCTGGACCCTGACCCAGTGACTGTTAGTAAGTAGGTACTACCTTTTATTCTAAGCCTTTTGTCAAGAGCATGGGTGATGCCATGACAGCTTTAGGAAGTCCCACTGTGTTTATCGAGGCAGTTCAGGTCAGTGCATAGTGGCAATACTCCAGTTATCTTGGAAGGAACTGTACTGGATGCTCTACAAGCAATATATACAATACCTCCAGATAGTCAGAGTGCATGCAAATACTTGTGCAAATATTCTTTTAATGAGCCCAGAGGCTTGAGATGCACTAGGATTTGGGCCCTATGTCTATGATCTTTCTTTGTGGAGGAAGTGTCTCAGTTCTAGTGAACCACTGTGACCGTACTGGGACAATCCCCACTCTGCACAAGGAAGGCCACTGTCTTTCATGGTAGAGCTCATTTTGATTTCAACAAAACAGAGGTGTAGCAGCATGCGCAGACCATCTACATCATTCTGCAGAAAACAACATATTACAGTTCTGAGAAGTTCTCAATATTGTGGGAGGCTGCCCTTTTATGCATAAGATCTCAAAATCACTATCCCTCCCCTCAGCAACACAGAAGGTTATTAGAACAATTTCCCTTCTGTTCACTTAATGAAACCACTCATCAGGAATAGTTAATCAAAAATCCATCCTTTGAACTCTCAATTTGGAAAAAGAAAAGAATTCCAAGTAGTTTAGCTCCCTCAGGAAATGAGGCGAGATGAAAGGAGTAGAGGCAGGATATGGAAATGCACTGATAAAGGACCTATGGGATAAATGAAATCATCAGCCCAAAGAGAGGAGAAGAATCAGTGAGCAAACACCAGAGAGAAGATGATTTTGGCTCAGGTTTGAGACAGCTTAAATGCTTCTGATCTTCAGAGGTTAGGCATTCCAAGCTAGCTGAAAGCCAGATCTTCTTCTAGGCACCTCTTATCATTAGCCACTTCTGAGAATCCAGCCTTGTTCTGCTCTCTTCAGCCTGTATTTTCTCCTGGGCTTTGATTTTTTATGATGTAAGGCTGCATGTTCCACCTGTGAGGATGTAACTGGGTGTTGTGCACACTGTCAGAAAGCTAACCAATTTTTCCACAAAAGCGTGGATATAATAACTTTCAAATAGATTCTGGAAGTGACTCCATTCACAATAGCCAAATCAAGCCTAGGAGCTCAGGATTAATTATATGATAGCAGACAAAAAGTTCTTTCTACCCTTGTTAATGGAAGTAAGTAGACAAATAGGTATAAAACTCTATGTGATCTGTAAGAGATGAAATGTTTTTTAAACTTTGCATCTATGAAAGAGAAAAACAATGCAAAGAGAAGCAGAAACAGAAGGTTGTTAATGGGCTTATCTCCACAATACCTGTTGGGAAGATTAAATTTGGCAGTATTCTCCTTAGGAAATTACTTCCTTCCCCTGCCAATAGTTGTCATCCCCAGGTATGGCTTTTCTGATTGAAAAAGTGCTTGCTGGTATTGGCCAGTCTGATGATCGGTAGGTGAATCCTTAGTAGCTCTCAGTCCTTATCCTCTTGTCCTGCATGGAAGCTGAGGTTCCAACATTCAGCTATTCATTCTGATTCAAAGCAGCCCCAAATCTCAACCAATTTGCCTATGGATACAGAACGGATCTAAAAAGATGTGACCTTCATCTGTAAAAACAGCTACCATCTGGAGACCATAAATGTTGCAATCTTACCTAGCGTAAGCTTCAGCACCAGCATGCAAATTGGAGTCAATTTTGATTGCAAAATGAGGTTCAACAAGTTTTTAGTAAGATCACTGTTAAAATTATGGCTTACAAGCCAGAATGTGAGCCTATATCCCCATTTATGTCCTAAAAGAGAATAAAAGGAAAAACAAAAACTAATGAAAAGTCATCTTATACAATTATTCCTATTTGATTTCTCTGTTTATGATTTTTTTAGGGTCTGTGTTCAATGCCCCCCATTCTTTGTCACAGTGTGTCACATGTGTCCAGATGCCTTATGTTTCTTACCAGTGCCTACAACTCCTAGATACCATGAGATGAACGTTTGAATTAGCACAGAGATTCTCCAAGGAATGCTATGTCATCAATAGCCTTAGGAATTCATTATGCACCCAACTTCTTAGGAAAACACATACCCTCCTTCATATGCAGCTAACAGGTTGACATCATGCAGTGAGACCGGGGTCATTGCATGGCATGGTTCAGCAGCAAGCCCTGCCTAGGGGTCCCTGCTCCCTGGCTGCTTGTTCTGCACATCCCGTCCTGGCCCTTGTGTTTGATATGCCTCACTTGTGCAATCATGATTGTTTGTGGAGCTGAGCCTTAACTTGGATTCCTGAAAAGAACAGCCTGAAAATAATTGTTAATAATAAACTCTTGTATCAACACAGCTGAGGGGTGATGAACTGCAAGAAGGTAGGTGGGAATTGGCCAGAGGGGAAAAACATGTCTTTGGTCAGCTTTGCTGCTGAAACCTTTGTCTCCCTGACTGCTCCTCTCACAGCAGGAGTGGTAGTGAAGTAGCATTGACAGGACATTAAGAAGCTGGTTCATGGGAACATTTAAACCCTTTATTGCTGTTACTGTTGTGAATTTAAATAGCATACCACTTTCTGCTACACTTTCTTATAGTACCTTTGAGGATGACAGGGAATTCAGTGCCAGATCAGCCTGTGATCTCTGCGGTCCAGTGCCTTGTTGTAAACACTGGCCAGCAAGATGCTTCTGAAAGAGCCCTTACAGCCCAAAGCTGCAGTCACAAATGAACCCACCACCTGGGAGGTTTCTTACCAGCTTCAGTGATCTGAAGATGGGTTAAGATTATTACAAACATGCTGCTCTTTACAAAAGAGCTCGTTCCTAGTCTACTGTTTTAAAAGCATTGATGGTAACGAATACAAAAGAATACGAATAATCAGAAAAGCACTAAACCTGAGGCCAGGTAAACTGTGCTGTTTTAGTGGCAGATTTTGAAGCTCAGGTACAGTCTTACATATTTGCATTCCCATCATTATGCTTTGAGAGCCACGGATGTGGATGTGTTTGCATCCACACCTAACACTAAGGTTTAAAGAGCTGGCGGTCCAAATAGACAAGAAAAAAAGAGAAGAAATACACTTATCCTGACTTTACAGATAGAGATATAAGGCAGAAAGAAATGAGGGACCTACCTCAGGTCACACAAAGAGTCAATAACGGGAATTGAACAAAGATTGTCTGAATCATGTCCAGTCCACTAATATCTTGACCTTTATACCAAGGCATTTACACTTCCATAGGAAAGAGTTATATAGATGGCTGAGGGAAAGCAGTGTACAGGCAATTATGTTTTACCTGCCCTTTCTTTCCTTGTCACCAGTTACCTCCTGGCCCTACAGCCTGAATCATGAATTCTTGAAGAATTTCCTTCATTCATACATAGAAGATAAATAGAAGCTGGAGGGAAAATGCTGCAATGATAGATGGAGGAGGTTTTCTGTGCTCTTAATGTATTTCAATATACTTCTCATCCGAGTTCTTTGCAGCTACTCTGAAGAAAGAGAGAAAAAGCTTGAATGCTTGGCTTTTTCTTGTATGTAACAAACAAACAACTGCAGATGGTAGGTGTTGAAGAGAGAGTACCCCAGCTCTTTAGAGAATGACTGATAGAGTTTTGTTAAAAAATAACAAAAGAAAAACCTTTTACTTTATTTCTTGCCCTGAGAATTCCAAGACATTCCTCAGTAGGTGCAAGAGACCTCAAGAGACATTGGCGATAATGGCTGAGGGAGCTGAGGATTTTGTAAAGCACTGATGGGACTGAGGAGCATAAGTCCCACTGACAGGTATTACATTGCTTAGGTTTACCTGAAATGCTACACCACAATTAACACCTGGAACAGCAGATTTTGTGCATTATCCTTCATGACTGCAGGTGATGTTGGATTAGATTCAGTTTTTTATTACACTAAGAGGTTTTTTACTTGTGCTGGGAACAAATTCCCACTCTCTCAGCTCTTCAGAGTCCTGGCCTCATGTTTCTAAGTGATTTTTGTCACAGAGTGGCTGTGACTTGAACCACACTCACCAGAAACTCCCACTTCCAGCCTTCCTCTATATCCTCTCTCCAAGTGATACCATCTCTCCAGTGTCTCCTTGAAAGGCACTGAAGTGAATAACACCATATTTAGCCCTTAGTGCCAGGTGCACTGGATTGTGTTGGATGCTACTCTTTGATTTACAACTTTGCATAAAGAAATTCAGGACTAGTTTTAGCCTGTAGAATCTCTTTGTGCTCTACTGTGCTCTTACTGGATGGAAACCAGGAGATGTACAAATAAGACAATAAGTGACACTGGTTTGAATAGCTTGCTAAAAATATGGTTTTTGGCACACAAATGCACACATGCACATGCAAACTGCACTGTCTGCTTCTTATAAAAGTCCCATTTTGGAAAAGAGAAGCTGCTTGTAACAGAAAAGTGCCTGCTTATCAGGGTCTTGCCCTTCACATGGGGAGCCACTGCTCTTTCCTGCCAGCAGTTATTCGTACACTGGAGAAAGCTTTGGACAGCCACAGTTCAGACACTGATCCTGCTAATCCCCCTAATCGCCTACCCTGATGTGCTCCATTTGCCTGTGAAAGGCAGACTTCAACTTTCACAGTGCCTCAGAGAGGTGGCTTACATTTCCCCAGACCCAGTCAAAAGGGGAACAGCAACGTTACAGCCACAGGAGCTACACAGCGATTGTGCCAACCCAGGAAATGAGCTCCCTGGAGGCCCACGAAGCCTTGTCTTGTTTGCAGCCAAACGTCACCATCAGTCTCTATGACAGCTACGGGTTTACATAGGAGGAACTTATTATTTCATGACACTGTTAAGAGCAGAGTGAGCCACCACTGCCACTGGAGTATCTGCTGATGCACAAATCTGGCCTTCACTTTAGTCCCACCAGTTTCAGCAGCAGCTTTTGCATGGAAATACATGGCCAGTATGGACCAGGTACAGTGGCTATGGTAATGGAGTGAGAAAAACATTTTTGTTTCTCTTTTGGCCCTCAGTTGGCACTGTTAAGCACAAGAATGCATTACCTTAGCCCACAAATGCTGTGAGCTTTCAGTTAAAGAGGGCACTGTCTTTATGGGAACAGTAAGTGAAAGAATCATTTAATCCCAAGGAAACTTGTAGGTAGCTAAAAGAAGTGGAAAGATGCTGTGTGTGGATGCATGTGTGTATGTCTGAGAAAAGGCACAGTCTTCTTGCTGATAAACTTCAAAATATGATTTACTCTGTGCAGGCAGCAGTCTCAGACATCAAAGCTTCAGACACAGCGCAGTGTCAAAAAACCGTGAAGCTTTAAGACTCGACCAAGCATCAACACCAAGCTGAGGCAGAAGCTTTTACCCTTGAGACCACTGACTGAATGGATTAGATTAAAAAAACTCACACTCTAAAACTGCTGGTAAAATAATAAATGTCTATATGTATGATAGCTCAAGTACATCTTAGTTACCCTGCTGCAGTATACACATCAGCATTTAAACTCACTGCACTTTAAATGGAGGCTAAAACCAGATGTATATGCACTAGTCAATGGACTAATGATAACAAATGCATCCAGCAGAGGAAACAAAAGTTTGCTTTTAATCAGAGAAGTGAAGTGAAACAAAGACCCAGATAACAGTGTACTAGGCATTGTCTCTTGTGCTGCAAAGTGAGTTGGCCTAAAGCTATGTAGTAAGGTATAGCTCTCCTTCATGGATGCATTTTTAGAGAGCCATTCATGATCCACCCAGGGTTATTGTACCAGATGTGTGATCAGGAATGGATCCAGCAGCTGGGCAGAGAGGGAAGGGATTCTGCTGCGAGTGCTGTGGTAGATCCTGTTAACTAAATTCATTCAGCAAGGAACATACAGATGTAAAAAGGAGGGGGGAAGGGGAGAGGAACCTGGAAGTGTTCTCGTCTCTCTTTTATATGTTAATAATAAAAGAACTCCTGAAAAGTTATTTAAAGGCTTTTGCTTAATTTCAGTGGGAGTTACATACCTCAGTGGCTCACAGTAACCATGCCAGATACCCATCCAAGCCTTTCACACAGTGTGTGAAAGAGTTGGGAAATGATTACTGTAATGTAGGCATTATAGTCATATATTCTCCTTGTTGCAGCTGTAGGGTTTCATCCTTAGATTTTGCTACCAAGTGAACAATTGAGGAAGACACAACCAGAGAACCTCAGTTTGATGTTTTGCAACACCCTCTACTCCTAATGCTCCTGCTGAAAAGGGAGTGAAATCAGTTTTATCTGGATTCCATGCACTTGTGTGAGAAAGTGACTGGACTGCTAATGGGGGGCACTGCCTTGCTTTCGACAGCACACACGTATTTACAAATAGCCATCATCAGCTGGTGGGCTGCAGCTGAAATGATAGTAGGTATTAATGCTGCTTGCACAGCTTATCTACAGGTCTACTTTGAGAGGGTTTTATTATTTGAACTAGAATTGGGCTTCTAGTATTCTGCACAGAACAGGATTTCCTTCTTTCCATCGAGATTTTACAGGCTGATTTCAGGTTAAGGGATATTGGTTATTCTTTCCCCTAGTTTCTTTCCCCTCTCCATGGGCCCACAGATAGCACCCTCTCTCTGTGTACCTTCCATGGCAAACTTGCACACTTCAGAGCCTTTCACCTCCAACCTGCCTAGGACAAATTGGCAAAAAGAAAAAAGGAAAACCACAACAACAATCGATTTCCTACAATACAAAAGCAGACTGAACCTCTTCCTGTTGGAATGTAAGCCCTGCCGCTGACAAAAACAAAATGGAAGAGAGAAGAAAGAGAAGAATGAAGATCCTAGGTAGGAGGCTGGCAGCCTGCAAAACTCCATCTCTTCTGCCACTTATTAACACTAAGACCATTTAAGAAGCACTGCATTGTTATTTTTGTAGCAGGGCAGCAAACCAAGCTTAGTGACATGGAACAAGTTGTCAATAGGCCTACGGATCTGCAGGAGGACTTTAATTGGGTAAGAACATATGTCAGGAGGGGGTGGAGGCTGAGTTCTTTTTATTAGCAAAAGATGTTACTAGGCATGGTAGCTTTTGAGAAGGAAAAAGCTTTTATTCCTTTGTCTCTTTTATCATAAAAATATACTAAACCACAAACCCATTCAGCTTTGCAATGAAAGAATGCTGTTTGTGTCATTTATATTACCCTACTGTGCTCTTATAATTAACAGTTTTATGCTTAAGAACAGCTCTTGGAAAAACATGCTCTTAAGAGCTTGAAAACACTCCCTGCAAAGCTTTCTTCCTTTGCTGCCACCCCAGAATCCCAATCAACAAGTGGGTTTTGTATTCAGGCTCTCACCTCCACCCACCCAGTCACTTTTGTGAAACCTTAATTCCTCTTCAGGTTCCAAGAAAAGCTATTGAAAAATAGATTGAGACACTTTCCTCCCTCGAGGAAATGCCATCCAAGACCCTTAGGGTGTCTGGAAAACAGGAAGATTAGGGGCAAGAGACAGGAAAAGCTATTGCCATTTATGGAGGAATGATGAATGCAAGAGACAATCAAGAAAAACCTGTCCGGACATACAAATTTGCTTCACTACATTGAAACCTCTTATCTTTGAGGAAGGTGGGGGAAATAGGGCAATCCTAACTCTCTCTCAGGAAAAAAGGAGTTTGCTTGAGCTTGTGTATTATCTGAGTTCACAGATCGTGTACAGCTAAGGAATGATAAGTTGTCAAAAGCTCTAGATTAGAGACTAGAGCAGACATATTTTGACCTTCAGCCCGCTACCCTGCTACATGCTACAATAAGCATTTCTTTTCTGCCTTTCTTCCTTTTTTCACCCTAGGCTAAATTATTTTCATCAGTGAAAAGTGCTGGCCTATCTGAGCATCATGAGACAGACCAAATTTGGGAGACCAACCATACCCCGAGAAACAGAGGGAGAAAGGCCAGAACCAGCAAGTGATGATCTCTACCCATTTAAGAGACAAGCAACAACAGTGGAAAGTTTTCCACTGCCATCCTACAGAGTACTTACAAACACAAATGTTTTGTTCAGTAGAGCAGTGCAGTTCAATGCTGGTTCAGGCTGGGGCAGTTTTGGCTCATGAGAGCCAGGTAGCCTTTGGAGGCAGCTAAGCCTGAAGCTCCAGTTCAGATGTGTACCAAACACGTGCCAGCCAGCAACGGGGATATGATGGTCTGCACCAACAGCAAGGGCTTTCTCTTTTAACGATGTGCTTGGTGTGGAAGTGCAGTTTGGGAGATCAGACCGACTACATCCAAAGTAAAGCCTTCAAGCTGCATACTGTGTAGGTGCAGACGTCTTGGGCCACTTGACTCTGAGTTTGCCCAATAGATCCTCTCACTAATCTACCCCAAGGATGCCAAATTATTATTGTACCTAAGGCCAGAGGTACTGCAGAGAGTATACTGCAGCAGAAAGGAAGCCTGAAAAGGGACTAGAGAACAATATCATTTCCATGGGGCTTTTTTCAGGCACAGGCTGGGCAGTCAGATGCTTCCAGTTCCACTTGAAATGCTGAGGAGCAGCGGGTATTGCTATGGTCTCCTCAGAGACTTGTCTGAGTCTCTGGTCTGCCAGAAATTAAAGCGAGAATCTTAAAGTAAGATGAGCTGAGGCAACTGCAATGAAAACGTGGAATGGGCAAAGGATTGATGTTTTTGGGGATCTTTCTTTTGATAGTGTCCATCTCTCACAGAGAGTTTCATAATAAATGATTCTTAATTTCCCAGATGTACACTCATTTCCCCTGAGTGGGTCTTTTCAGAGACTCAGATAATAGAAGTTCACGTGTATCTCTGAGTAACATTTTGCCCTTTTTAGAAAGGACTTTGGACATACAGCTCTGAGGCTAAAACTGCATGCAACTGATCAGTGTTCATGGTTAAATATAATCAAATAAGACATTTCTCCTCTGATTAATTTCAAGTGCATTGTCAAAGGTGGTATAGATAATATCAAATTTACATTGCAAGGCAAAAGAGGCAGCACAGTGTCTCTGTACTTTTCAGCTGTCTGGTTTGATGAGAGGGTAAGGATTGTTCCACTCTCAGCAGGGAGGAGCACATTTCACATAACTACAAAAAAGAGAAGGTGGTATTCTTCATGGTTCACCAATAGGGGACAGCCTCTTGCATATTTGTCAGATTAACATATTCTCAGATGGCATTTCCCAGAGGGAATGAAGTGTCTCAAGTTGTTTTTCAAGCTCCTGTGCACTGTCTGAACAGATAGTTATGAAATTGCATTGCAAATGCTTACATTGGAGAGGCTTTCTATTATATGCTACAGTGAAAACATTCAAGACATAACTACACGTACTCACTGTCTCTAAAGGTACAGAACAGCTTGCTCTGTCCTAAGCAGAATGCCATACTGTTAAATGATGGGGCAGCAACCAGAGCATATTTCATGTGATGGAGGAGCCAAATTTCATTGTGAAAGCACATGCCAGCTCACCTCAGTCACACTGGTTATGGTGCACTTTCCTTACAGCACATCAGCAATATATCTGCCCTGTCTCTTCTAGAAATTTTCAAATTACCAACTCTGTCCCTCTCTGAGCCTTTCTTCACCATCTCCTTCCATCCCCTCCTGCCAAATGTCACTTCCCAGACTTTTGCCAAGTATTGTAGTTCTGTATCCAGAGAAGCAGAAACATTTAGGTCTATTCAAAACCATCCTCTCTTCCTCTGCTGTTTGCCCCCTTTCCTCTCATCCTATTGGCATTTATGAAGGTGGGAAAAGACTAAGGTGGTGATGTTAAAACGTGTACTTGGGTACATGGGTTTAACAGCTTTAATCTATCCCAAACTCAGAAGCTAATAAGGTTACAAAGGTATACTAATTGCTAGATCAAGCTACTCAAAGGACAATTTCTCCTTCCCCCTTCCTCCAGCCATGTTGATATGTGCAAAGTTATTGTTTGTCACTCCTGGGTAACATGGCTCTTTCATTAGAGCCATCAGTTTCTATTTCTAAAGTCACAGTTTGTTCTGTCTGGGAGCTGCTTAAGGACTGGAGGTGAATTCAAAAGGACAAGGCTTATAGCTCTGGTTTAGTATATATTTTTATGAAATTTGTATGTAAGTAACAGTTGTTGCTTTGACTGATTAGACAGTCTCTAAGTACAATGATTAAATATGAATATCATGAGATATTTCTTCAAACTTAATCTCTCTCTCTCAATCCTCAAGGCGTTATCTGTAGAGAGTTGCTAATGCAGAAAATCTTGCTGCCATCATCCAGATAGCAATCTGAGCTATTCCATGTAAAATATGATGGATATACTTTACAACAATAGCGTGGGAGGTGGGCAGAAGGCAGGGTTTCCAAAAAGCAGCTTTGAAACTCCATGCATCAGAGTTGTCAGCTAACTGCGTATCAGATTTACTAACAAGCCTTACTGGGGCACATTTCTAATTTATCACTGTCTTACATTGGAAGGGATGCTTAAAATACATGGACTAGGCTATTTTAGGTAAGACTTGCAAATTAATCTCCCTCTTGTTGCATTCCCTGGATCTTTACAGTGAAAACACCTGCAATTACTGTAGTTGACAGAAGGCTGCCAGCTTCACATCTGCATATGGAGAACACTACAACACCTATGGCAAGGCAAAAAACCCCCTTGAAAGGTAATGTCCCACTCCTGTAGTTCAAACCTACCTTGATTTCATAATGAAAAACACCCTGTATTTTAAAGAATAAGTTTCCACATTCATGATAAAAGCTTTTCAGGTCTCTTTCTTTGCCTAAAGATTTCTTACAGCAGGGCCAAAAAATTTACCCAGATCTTTCTCTTGCCAAGAGTTTTGTCCTTTCTGTAAAGAGCTGGTTTCATTGCCCTTCACTGACTCTCCTTAAACAAAACCGCGGGTCTTACCAATATGCGCTTAGGGTTTTGCAGACACTTGTTTCCTTTCAGCCCCTAAACCCATACATCAGGAATACGTACGTATTCCGCACCGATGGAAGAACAGAAAAGATGGCCCTAAACACCCAGAATGCCTTAAAGTCATCCTTGACTTCTTCCCCCGAGTGCATTAGATGAAGCTCAGGCTCTGAGCACAGCACAAGTGCCAGCTCTCCTGTTCCTTCTCACTGCATTTCATCAGCAGAGCTCAGTGTTTGATCTGTTGTTGAGTGATTGACGACGGAAACAGTGTGGTCACCCTCGTGTTATTTAATGCTGTTTTTCCTCAGTTTAGCAATTAGCACAGTCACTGAGCTGTTTTACAGCAGGTGCTGCTATGCTGAATTGTTCTACAGCTGCACAGGATCAAAGAGTCACAGAGGGGAGCCCAGTGAGTAGATGTGCCACATGTTCCTTTAACTTGGCTTTGGTTGATGTTAATAGTTCTGACTGTGGTCATTAACTCCCTTTCTCTCTAAGACTTTTTATTTCTTGCAACATGTCTGAGAGCTTTGTTCCAGACTAGCAAGCCATGACAGTGAACCAGGGAAGATGAGACTGATGGAATATAGCCAGGGCTGTGGCATTGTCCTGCAGAAGTATTTTACCCAAGAAAGGAAAGATCTCTCACTGTTTCAGTTATCGTCACCACTAGTGTACTTAAGAGCCCTTAAGGATGTGTTACTTGTTTTCAAATATGACTACATAGCTAGTGAGCCTTAAGAACTTTGGTTTTATGGATATATACTAGGGGAGCATCAACAGAATGGACCCAATAAGGAGAAAACAAGTCAAAACTGAGAATCAGCTGAGAAAAGCAGCACAAACTTCCTCCCCTCCTCCCCAAAATATCATAGCCATACTTGTTCTCATATTTTCTCAAGTTTAAAGCTTCCTCCTGTAATAAATGTTTTGCATCAATAGCTCTGTCTCAAATTGCTAACAGTCATAAACACGACATCTCAATAGCTTTGGCCAAGGGCTTTCCAGAGCTTTACGAGTAGGTGCCGCTGCTCATCTCTTTACTGTCTTTTAACTAGGGCTCCCAAACATAGCACCCTTTTCAGTCTATGGCAAAAGGCAGAGGGGAACAGAATGCAGTTCTGAGGGTGGGAAAAGGGAAAGGAGAGGAAAACAATGTCTACAGTTACAAAAAGGGCAAGGAAAGAAGGAGAGGGATGGTTTAAGAGCACCAGCACATGGGAAGGATAAAGAAAACACATTAAAGTTGCATAAGGTAATATACAGCAGATAGTATGTGAGTACAGCCACAAGCTACTGCTTCAATGGGTTTATTCTGTCAACATAAAAATGAATATGTATTTTACTCATTTAAATAACACTATTAAGCTTTTACAGAATTCTGGGCTTTCCCCAGTTAACCCCATGAGGCAAAATGCATTCCAACAGCGGCTTCAAATGTGTGGCTTTTCCACTCTATTGAAATCTATTAAGCTTCTACAGGTCATAAAACTGTAAACATGACAAGCTGATTATCATTCATTTTATCTTCCTCCACTCAGTGTCTTCACAAAAGTCTATAGCTACTATTTCTTTACTCCTGTGCTCTGCACTTGACAGGATAGGTTTTGTTCTCTTCCTTCAAGGTCTGATTTACTTTGAAGTTACACTCTATTTTCCTATACACTATAATAAGATTGGGAAGCCCAGTGTCTATGGCTGGAACTCAAAGATGGGAGGTGTCTCCTTGCAGTC
Organism: Coracopsis vasa; assembly: GCA_026283785.1. Lineage (NCBI taxonomy): Eukaryota > Metazoa > Chordata > Aves > Psittaciformes > Psittacidae > Coracopsis > Coracopsis vasa. The sequence continues at coordinate 106,390 of JANHGB010020693.1, forward strand.
TGTAGTATATACACACTGGATATATCATGGATGAGGTCTCATGCAGCTCATGAGACCTCTCTTCAAGAAACTGCACTCTGTTTCTTTAAATCTAAACAACAATGCAGACAAAAAGAGTTGTAGGATTTCTGGGAATGGTGTGAAATTGTCCTAGTAATGAGGCAGAGTATAAATCAGAAATTTTAAGGATAAATACTCCTTGGTTTAGAAAAGTGATTCTTGCTATTGCTATATTCCACTATTTCACCTGCAGATCATGTTAACAGTGAGACTCAGCCCTGGCATAACTTGTCACAGAGAGTATGGATCCTATCCTTTTTCTTACTATAAGGACAGATGTTTGCTCTGAGTTGCAAATCTAAAGAAATTGAATTATTTTTCTCTCTGCTGAGATAGATAAACTCCGTAGATACATTTGAGCATGATCAACAGATATCTCCTTTAGAAGACTGACACAGAACTTGAAAAATGATTCACATGTTCCCTTGCAGGAACATCTTCTCTACAAAGCAGTGACATAGAACAGGAAACAAATGATTTATACTTCTTGCCCGTTCCACCATTTTATCCTGTGCTTTACACCTTTATCAAGGCAATCATAAGATGAAGGCTTGAGACAAAGTAAAAGCATGGTATATTGCCAAATACTTTCTAATAGTATTTTGGCATCTGCATTGTTCATTATTCTTTAGGAGAAACTTTGTTCCTTGGCAACTAGATGTTGAGTGTTACTTCAATGCTGTGCAGGGAATTAAGACTTCTGCTCATAACCTCTTCTTACTCCCATGGTACTAGGGCAGCTCAGGGAAAGGTGCTTCTTATTTAGCAGAATCACCAGAAAAAGACAAAGAAGTGGGCCAAGTCCTGCTGTTCTACCTGTGACCAGGAAAGCCTGTCAGAGCCACACAGCCTGGGCAGGTTCTGCTCCTGAAAAGATCAGCTGTGGTAGGAACTAGCATGGGCGCTTGTCCACAGTCACCATCCTCCACCAAAAAGGAGGTGGCCAAGATGTTACATGGGAAATGTCACTGCAGCCATTCAAGTTCCAACACCTCCTTCTGGCCTGGAACAGGGCAGAACTTCCCCCTCGCAGTGCTAAATGAAGGAAGGAGAGGTAATGAGTGAAATCTAAAAAGCCAGACATGCAAGAGACTCCACAAAATCCCCTCAAGACTATGTCAGTGGACAAAATGATAAATCCTAAAAACAAAAAGGGAGGGAGAGAGAAACCCAATAATTCATTGTGTCTAAAAGACGCATTCCATCTTCTTATTCAGTGCCCATTTTCCTTTTTCACCAGCCTTCTAATGACTTGGCAGATGGACCATCCACTGTGCAAGCAACTATGTGTACAGCTAGAGTTCCTTTGAAATGTCATCTGAATCTTTTTCATATTGGCTTAGTTTCTTGTCTGTATTATGCTAGACCCACTTCAATCTTAAATGGCTGTGGAAAAGGCTGCTTAGCATTTAGACACAGAATCCTATTTGAATTGAGTTTAATATTGGACACTGAACACTGTTTAAATACTTCTTGTGTCCCTCTGCTGTTTGAAGCAAGAGCTAACATGAGGGTTTTTGGGTTTTAAACAGTTTTAAACTTAGCCCATTAATTAGACACCTAACAGATGAGACATGCGATGTAGTACTTCTTACACTCTCAGGATATAGCTGTAATTAAGCACTGTTCTGCTTAGCACGGAGACTTCCCCAAAATCTCATCTAGGTAGTGAAATACTCCATCCCAAACATGGAACCCCATGAATCATATACCACGGTAGCCCTGAGTTCTGAGCAGGCAACGCCCTTCTCCTCTTCAGTCAGTAGGTAGTTCTGCAGAGGGGCACATCCACCACAGTGACTCCCAAGAGGAGCTGGAGCACTCTCAACATCCAGCTCTGGTGCTGCCTGGAGGCATTCCCACCAGGATGACTCCAGATGGAGCACCCTCAAGAACCTGCTTATCTGCAGCCTCTTACCTGGGTGGCTGATGAGAGGGAAATCAGGCACTTCAGACATATGAAAGTATGAGGAGAGTATGTGGGACTCGCTGAGCTGCCAGGAGAGGTATTGATGTGAATCAGCCCTGCGAAAGCTATTGAAGCAACTTGTTCTCTGACAGGCTGTGTATACTCTGAAACGACCGTGGCCTAAGTGACTAAATTGGATCAACTAATCCAAAGATTTGAGAGCATGTTGTTATTATGGTTTATGTGACTTTTTCTGAATCTCATACCCTTGAATTTTTGTGATGAGAAACCATGGGTACTACCTCTGGCAAAGCTGCCTTGTGGAGAAGGGATGGAGAAGGGTGATGCAGCAATACCACAGTAACCCGCATGCTTAAAATCGTCTCATGGAGGTGTTGGAACACCACCAAAACTCTGAATTAACAACCTCTCCCTTGTATTTTTTTGCTCATCATTTCCACTCACCGTGCCTTATTTGAATTCAGATTGTAAATACTTCTGAACATAAACTATATCTTCATTTGTTTCTAACACTCACTGGGTGCCCAGCACTAATGATCACCACAGCCATTAACAACTCAGAGGATTCTGACTTCTGGCTGTACTTAAAAGAACCTCAAATATCTCAAGGTATGGAAGTTCATAGTTGGGGCATTCAAAATATTAATTAATATGTACCCCACTGCTAACCCCCAACTCCCCACCTTTGTTCCATTCACACTTACATTGTAAGGTGGGCTTGTTTTTTCTAATCAGTTACTTTGGTTGTGTAGGAAGGCTGCAGCAATACACTAAGGATATATTCCATGCAGAAGAACCACTGTAGTTGTACCAATTACTTGCGTACCACAGAGCTTTCCTTTTCTAATTGACTTCATATATTCATGTCTTCAATGTTAAGCATGCAGCTTCATCACCACACTAAGCTTTGTTCTGTTCAGAAAGCAAGTGCAATCATCTCCTGATCTGGGCCTGGGAAGTTTATTTATGCAGACATACTGAGTTCTATATCCAATGACATTTGTATAATTGATGGTCCATGCAGAGGGAGCGTTAGAGTTGTTGGAGCCCTGCTTGGTGGCTAGGGCACGAGCTCCTCTCTGTCTCACCCACTATTTGCAGTACTCCCAAATTTAACCAGTTACCCCCAGTTCTCCCTCCTCCGTGACTGAAAAGCCTCAGGAATTACCCCAATACCACTCTCTTATTCTGTTCTGTATGGAAAAAGTCTGAATAGGGAAGGAAAGCTTGCAGAGCTCCCCTGTTTTCCTGATTGTGAATGTGGAGTATATGGCACCTATTTTCCTTTGGTCTGCATCTGGCCATAAAGAAAATCAGGGTTGGCAGAACTCTACTACAAGATTTAAAGTAAGTCACCAAGAAAACAAACCTGTTTGTAACAGAAATATGAGATTTAAAGTACCTCACTGATAGACAAAATAAGCCTGTTTGTAATGGAGATAAAAGCTATTTATATTGCTGTGGTGCTGAGTAAACATATATTTTTTCAGTCAATAATAAAGTCACCAAAAAGCTGCCTTTTCCATTGTCCAGAAACTATTTCTGAATTCAGGTCAAATTTCCTAATGGTTCCATTTAAGAAAGAAGTATTGAGCCAGAACTCTCAGAAGGGATGGTAGATGGTTTTGTTACCTTTTACCCAACAGTTTAATGCGGACCCACTCAATTAATTTTTACTGAGGTCCACTTCCTCTCAGCAGAAAGCAATATGCCATCTCCCACCCTGCCAGGATTTCGTGTTGTCTTCTCAGGCAAGACGGACTGTTGCTGCTGTTCCCTCATTTCCCTGCTTTCCCACCTAGCAAGACATTAGAGAATCATGGAATTAATAGGGTTGGAAAGGACCTTAAAGTCGCCTAGTTCCAACCCCCCCTGCAACAAGAAATTTGGGATCTTTTGCTTGAACTGCATACGGGGAACTGTGTGGAAATATGCACAGGATCTGATCCAGCCCATTCTGTCATGTCCCTGTTTTAAGGGTTTGTACATCCCTCCTGGGACATGAGGTAGTTTCTCCTCTGAAACTGTTAAAGCAAATGTTAATTGGACCAAGACCTGCAAGGCAGCTCCACATCCCAGCTGAAAATCCCAACCATTGCACAGGTTCACATGCTCTCCCTTCCTTCCTCAGTCTTCCTAGGAATGCTGAAGCTTTTCACACAAGGAGGATGGGCTCAGCACATGGCATCAAGTAACTGCTTCTCCTGGGAGGAGACCTACTGAGTGAAAGGAAGATGGTACCTAAATCCCTCCCGCCTTTGTTAATCAGCCATCAACTGCTCTCTGATCAGTATTTAAACAATTAGAGATTTGTGTTATATTCCATAGAACTAAATAAATTACTGCATTTTATACACAATGATGATTTCTCACACCATTTGGTTCGTTACATCAATTTTGATATTTCCTGCCTGAAATAGCCCCACATTACTCTCATCTTGACTTTTCACTGCACTTTTATTTATGCAGGGCTAAATGCATTACACAGATGCTTGTAATAGCAATTTTCACTCTTTGTGTCTAAATTTTGGAAGAATTCCTGATAAATTAGCCTTACCTTTGAATTTTCTGGATTTAGTGACAGCTGGAAGCTTTAAAAAAATCCCCATATAAATTCTGAGAATGGTTTTTAAAATAACCTTGATAGAGGGGAAGAACATATTCTAGAGGGAATGCTAGGACAAGTTGCAGGGATACTCAGGAACTGAGATAGACAGTCTGTATTACTTCATCTTCTCAGTCTTCAGGAGTTACCTGGGATTCCACCCACCAGCTCTTCAGTTCTATAATGACCATGTCTGCTTGTAAATATTAGGTATTATTAGGTAATATCTCAAGCAGACCTTGAAATACTAATAATTAAAAAGTCTCCTACCCAAATCCACTCACCTGCACTGGCCAAAGTCATAAACAGTTTTGCTCTCCCCTTTTAGGTGCAATTTCCATACAGTCTGTTTACTTGAAACATTTTTTCCACCTTTGATCAAATGCCTATAAAAGGGGAGAGGCTGAGAATTGAGACAGACAGTGAGATCTTGAGGATGCTAACTTTGGCTTTGCAGGTTCGAACATTATCATTGTCAGACTATTAACCAAGGATATTTCTGGAGAGCCTAATTGGCCATCTGAGATCTGAGGCTGGGCTGAACATCAGCCGCACAACTAAACTCATTGTGTCCTTTAGCCTGAAGCTGTGAATGAAGATTACACTGGGCAAAACATGGACCTCAGAAATACGGGGGAGAAGTCTCACTTTCCTCTGAAGGGTAAAGGGCAGGTTGCAGGAGTTCACCTAGGATATTGCATTGCCTATGGTTATGAGATGGAAGGCCCCTTTTTTAAAGACAAATGTGCAATAGTTGAAATTGAGCTTGCAGAACCTGCCTGGGGAACAAACTCACCTTTTATTAAAACAAAAGAAAACTTGCCAGAGCTGCTAGGCTCAACACAGCTTGATTAAAGACATTGGGGAATTTACCAATCAAGGAAAGGGCAGAGCATGATAAAAATAAGAAGTGCTAGATCAGTTAAAAGTAGCTAAAGAAAACCCCGAGGCTCTGCAGCTGGTCATTACTGATGCAAGAGATAGACTGCCTCATGGAGAAGGGATATAATGGGAGAATAGCAACATATTAATCTGCAGAGTTCAGCATTACACCTGACTAATCACATGCAGCACTGGTAGCTGTAGACCACAGACCACCTTCTTAGGGTAAGGGCATTGATATAGATGCTTGTTTGTCATGAAACTACATATATTACAATGTTTGTGTGCTTTACGCAATACAGCTCACTACTACCCTCCCATGCCAAAGAAGACTGGTGTGAAAAGTAACTCAAGACTGTGTCTACACTAAGACTGTGTCTACACTAAGTGCAAATTGAGCCCACTGCAGTGAGCTGCACTAATCGAAACATCACTTAGTACTTTGGTGGCGGGTTATCACTAGCCCCGCTGGGCAGTCAGCCCTGCTGGAAATCATTATCACTGGAGAAGCTTCTGCTAAAAAGAAACCTCTTCTAAGAGCACTTTAGTAAAACAATGTTAATTGCTGATTCTGTTCCCTGCCTCCCACAAGACAGCAGGAGAGTGATGGTAAAAGGAGGATGCGCAAGTGAGGTCCCTGAGTCAGGTAAGCAACAGGTATGCATTTTCCTAGGCACAGATAAAGGGATAAAATCATAGCACTCTCAGTCTTTTTCATGCTCTCATCAGTAGCACTGGGTTAAGGAATTCTAGGTTTCACCACACAAAATCCATTTCTGCCTTATTGAAGAATTACCTGAGTCACATTCAGGCCATAAACTAACACTGATTAATAACAGGACTTTAAGGCACATGGCCATACACCTGGTCAGACCACAGGATTTTGCCAGTACTTGCTATATAAAAGAGAAGGAACTGAGGCCACCAGGGTCTCATATAACTCAGCTGCTTTGTCCATGCCTCCCATGAAGACAAAGCTATGCAATCTCCATAGATGCATTTTTAGGCCTAATCTCCTCTGTCAGAAAGGATATGCAGTGAACTCAGTGTAGCTTGCCTCCTAGTCACAGCCAAGAGACTCTATACTTGTTCTAGAAAGCAATTATTTTGTATTTGCCAATGTAACAATACAAATGAATGGCATGAAATCTTTTTTGCCCTGCTGCATCTCAGAGCTCAGTACAACATTTTCTCCCCCATTCATCTCTCCTCCTATCTGCCATAAGAAGTGTCAGAAGAAGTCAGATTCCAATGTCTATATTAAATGTAGTAATCTCATCAGGATGAAATGCCAAATGAGTCACCTCCTTCCACATCAGCCTCTATGTCACCTGCCCTTTGCTCTGCCTCTTGGCTTTCAGAGTTTACTGCTCAGCACAGTGTCCAAGATAATATAAAATAGACCTGATAAAGAAGGCGCTAATGGATAGAAACTTCATGAGAGCTTTAGGGTAGGAGGCTTTGCAGTGTAAGCAGACATAAGTGATGACATTTGTGGGGAACCTGCCTTATACTTTTCCTTTTTAATGGGACGAGTAAAGTGAAGTTGATAGAATAATTCTGAATTTTTCATCTTTTCTCTTCTAAATGGCACATCAGTGAGACACTGACAATGTTCTCACCATTAAACCTGACAGAGAAATGCATGTTCCCTGGTTCCAGAAGGCAGAAATAATGTAAAAAGCAGTATGAATCTGAACCAGATGACCAGGTGGGGACCTGAACACAGAACAATGTGGAATCAATAGCTTTTAATAAACTTGCTGAATTTGGCACCAGTCCTTGGTTCTGAACATCAAAGAAGAAACTAATTTAAGAAGAGATCTGGATTAAAAAAAATAAGAAAAGAAAAAAAAAGGAAAAAAAAAGAGAGAAACATGACTACTGTTTTCTGCATCATCTTTCACTTCACAGAAGTATATGAAATACCATCAATTGAATCAGGATATTTTAACTATTCTTTGCTTTTCCCTCTTTCTGAGGCCAGAGCTAAGTTTCCATATGGGAAAGATAACTTTTCATAACCACTCGTCAGTGGTATAAGCTAAGTGAAGATCAGGTCATCTAAGAGCACTGTGCCTTAAGCTGAAGATGCTCAGAACACTCAGCTCTGGTGCTAACTGAAACAGAGGGAACACTTCAGAAAACTGTTTGCTACCTGAAATTCCTTCTGATCAGCAAGCCAAAATAAATAATTCTGCACTAAAATTTAAGAAAACTGAAAAAAAAAAGAGACCCCATTCTCCTACACACCTCCTTTTTCTCTTTGGTTATGCACTGTATTAAGTTCAGTGTAACTCACTGCTTAGGCATTCTGAAGTAGGACACCTTAGTAAGACACCACTGTACTACCACTACCACCCTAAAAAGCAAATGAGGCCTTTTCTCTTTTTAAAGGTTCTTCTTTTAAACCAAGACGTCTCCAGGATAAAGTAACCAAAATAAAATAAAATAACCAATTAAAAATAAAATAACCAAATAAAATAAAATAACAAAAATAAACAACCTTACGAGTCACCCGAACTTAAATGCTGGGCTTTCTTGCTCCACATACCTGCTCCCCATGCAACTACAAGTTCTCAAGTCCCTCCCATGGAAATCAGCTTTTACTAGTAATAACTATTTGCTGCTATCAAGGCTAAGAAAAAAGGGAAAACAAGAGAAGCCTGATGAAAGAAAAGACCAGTCCAGTGGAAAAATGGGCCATGCCAGGGAAAGACGAGCCTTTCACACTGCATACAGGAGTTTGCCTTTCCCTATATCTAGCTGGCTTCCTAAGGGTTAAGCCATCTTTGATAGCAGGAAGGTAAAACTGTCCTAAATGACTTCAGAAATCTGCTTGCCTATTAGTAATTCCCTAGTGACAATGTAAAGAAAATCAAACACCAGACCTCGCATCCCGAGCAAGCCTGGCTATGCATATTTAATAAAAGGAAACCATACTATAGGATAAAAATGGGTGTCCATGGAAACTGCATATCTATGTTTAAAAAAACCCCAACAGACACCCCACATTAAATTTTATGTATGACTTTCATATACGCTCTCCCCCTACCAGTTTTGGTGGTATGTATTGACTGTCAGAGATCTTCACTGCCTGACTCTTATTTTCACTTCCCCAGGATGATCTCAGCATTGCACATCTCTGAGATCTGTCATGTTCTGTGCACAGCTCGGGCTGCACATAGGCTTTTCTGCACAAGGCAAACATGGGCTGCCACAAAGCACTGAGGAGGATGGCTTGCCCCTAGGATTTAGAGCTCTTCAGTAATTATTTTAAGGGGTTAGATGAGGGGAAACAAAACAAAACGGCATGGGCAAGCCAGAAGCAGTTTGTGCTCTGCAAAGAGGGGAGGGGAAGCTGTGCTGCCAGCTCTCACTGCTTCCTGTCCTCACACACTGCAGGTACGGGAGACAGACAAGAAATATGGGTATATGTCTCCCCATGGGAACATGGGGATCATCTATAGGTGATTTCCCAAGGCTACCTTGGGGCCATGGTGCTGTAACAGTTCAAAGCTACAACCAGCAGCTGTCCTAGTGCTTTGTATGGGGTAGCTGAACCGCAGCTCTGATAGCTGGGGTTCAAGATCAGGACAGAGTGTCGAGCGCAGTGGGGGGGATCAACAAACACTGAATCGTCTTGTGGTTCTCTCGGCTCCAGCCACCAGAGCAGTGCCCAGCATCAAGAAGTGCTCAATAAAGGCTCTTTGTTTGCAGCACCAGCTGCTAGGCGCTGTGAGGAGCGTTGCAGTAAGCAGTGGTTCACAAGAGATGCGTATGCAGAGACAGGCAGCAAAAAAGCTCTGTTACAATTAGCACAGGATGTACAATCAAATTTTTATCAAAATGAAAGCAATAGATGGCTTCCTCAACATTTTACCTTTAGCAAACAGGCAAACATACTGACTCTACCAGCTGGCTCTGGTGCAGCTCTGAGAAACAGGGAGATGTATGCAGTGGGCCATATACTGAGGGATACATGAAGCGACCACCTAATTGGTGGAGACAGCAAAGGTCACAATGGAATGCTTGACCTCCTCCAATCTGTTTCCATATGGAGTCCCATTGTATAAATTGCCTTAGCACACAGCAACTTTGGGGATCACGATCCTACTAAAGAAAAGTGCCAGAATTGTGAGCTATCGCCTTACTACCACTGTTTCTAATAGCATCACCGTTTTCTCCTCTCCAGTAGCTAGGCAATTAAATTCAGTCCCCACTGCATCTTTTTCACTAGCAGTGAAGAACTTCCACAGTGGGATCAGACATTTAAACAAAGAGCAGCTGTTTCCCACCTCACTCCTCAGAACACTGACAAACCCGATCCCTACCCTCCTCCTCCTCCTCTCCACGTCTCTGCACACGTTTGTTCAGTAACTGCTGCCTTTCATTTAACTTGCTCTTAGGGAAAGATGTCCCAAAGGTTTTAGTTGGCCAATTACTAGACAAACAAAACCACACACAGCTAAGCTAATGCAAATAGATTCTCTGCTCCTTCATCCAGTAAGCTTGCTTCAGGCTTTACTATGCATTCATAAGCAAATTCTGTTTCCTCCCTTCTTCCCTTCTGTGTTCCTCTTGAACAAGAGAGAAGCTTTTATCCTGCTCCCTTGTTGTCACACTGAGCATCCATAAATTCATTCCACTGCTTGAATTTCCTTGAATCTCTTGAAACTATGCAGCTGCAAAATCTGCACATTGAAGGTCCACTCCTGCAGGTAGAGTCATTCACGAACAGACCTACAATCCCATGCAGCAATGCAGAGGCTACCTGGCATTGTCTGCATCATCCTGTTGTACTGCTCCCATTCATGCAGTTCAGATCTCTGACTTCCCAAACACTTGTTCAACAGTATACTGAGGATTTTGGAAAGCGCTCTGGCCGACATGCCCCCAGTAGGGAAGGAAAAGAGCTAGCCACAGTATTTGTATGTGAAATCTACATGTTCCATACTCTAAGACTCCCACGCCTGATATCCATCATCATATATCTGACAAAGCTGATTAAGAAGGCCTGCAGGCTTGCACAATCAAAGCACACACTATGAATAGTATTTGTCTTCATGTTACTCCATAGCACAAGCAGGACACATACTCATCTCATTTTTAACAGGATGATTCCACCACACTCAATCAGTTACACTGGCAGCTCACAGACTGCAGTCCAGAAGTGTTCCTCTGAAAGACTGATTGCACAAGGCTAGGGGTGTCCAAGAATAGGAAGAACCACAGAATCAGTCTCAGGTGCAAACTTCACATAGTCACAATCAGTATCCACACTGTTTTCAGTCTAAGGCTAAGGTGTGCTCCTAGACCCTGATTTCACTACTACTTTTTGAGCATGTGTGGGGATTAGAGTGCATCAGTAGCTTTCACACACCTGTACACCTCCTGCCAAGCAGGGCATGCCATTGCTTCTCACCAGAGAATGACAGCCTCGCTCCATGGCCTTGCCTCAAGAGTTTGCACAGCCTGAGGGTTATCAACAGCGTAGTACCTTGTGAGGAGGCCCAGAGTACAGGAGTGATCTGTGTCACGGTGTAGGAGACACAAGCCATTCAGATCTGTGTGTCAGGAAATATACAGCACGTTTGGAGTAACATGCATTAGGCATGGGACCACCTGTAGGCCATACACACTGGCATATCCCAGGACTTGATGAGTCTTTGAGTCCTGTCAGCCTATGGGAAATGGGTGGGAAATGCGTCAAGGAAGCTTGCAATACCAGTTATGCTCAAGTAAACATGATAGGTAAGGAGGCAGGGAGGAAGGAAAGGATTGCACTACATGGTCAGCAGCAAGGCTACCATGACACACATGAAGCTGCTGGGAATCCAGAATTTTGAAGTATGTGTTGGTGAACACCTCATTCCCCTTATTATTCCATTTGCTCTTTTTTGCCATCTGTATTTTTCCCAGCACCAAGCTCTTTCTATGTGACTTGCCAAGGATACATACTAAGCATATTTCTCCCTGTAGGGGTAAGAAATGGGTTAAGTAAGCTTAGAAGTGGGTTTGTTCTCCAGCTAGCATCTGTATGCCCTAATAAAGTCAGATAACTGTATTACTGGGGTAGCTTGAAAACAGACAAAATCTGTTTTCTGTTTTTGCTAAATCCACAGCTAAATGATTTTTGAGGGGGATGTTTTCATGGAAGATAAAAGACTAAAATCAATGATAGGACTGTGTGAAGACTGAAGTTTCATTTTATCTTCACAAAAAATCAGGAGTCAGCTACTCCAGTCACTTTCTATTAAGTTTTGGTTCAAAAATGTCACTTGTACTCACAGCAGTGCTGAAAAGCCTATTTATCTGAATTCAAATGTACCATAAAGATCCTCTTGGAATCTTTTGTTTATAGAATTAGATAAATGCACATAAGTAACGCTGTTTATTACAGGAAAGGACTTGTGGCTGATAGGAAACCCAAACTATGATATATGACAAAAATCAATAACAGTAATCATAAATAGTTATGAGAATGGCATGAGGCCTGAGGATAACACATACACACACTTAGATATCAATCTGTAGTTTAGGGAATTTAGGAGAAAAGTACCTGACAGTTCAAAAAGGAAAACTACCATCTCTTCCAAACACTTTTCAAGAACTACAACAATAGTTTAATGCTCTAAATTATGAACTCTCCTGTCTAACCATGGTGATGTTTCCGCATTGCAACTAACTATAAATAAAAGCTATGAAAAGTGTGAGAGCAGTACAAGATGGAGGTTAGTTAAGGATTTCACAGTCTAAAGGGATATTAATTACCTTGTTTTACCCTCCTGATTGTACACTAGAGTCACGTATTTTCCAGCAATACCAGATGCAATAAAATGCCACCAAAGACTTGTTTTGGCCCAGATAACTAGGCAGGGTGCTGGCAATGGGTCCTCAGTTCTGGATCTGCTACTAGACCGAGGAAGAGCTAACATGAGTTAGGCAACAAGATTGTCTGCAGTAACTGGGTGACTACAATTGATGGTCCTTGATGAGCAAGTCCTAAAATCCTAATTTTCCAATCAGTCTTCCTTTGCAGCTGGCTCTGTCTAGAGACTACTGCCAAAGGAATTAGGATTAACTATTTCTTTCTAGACATCATACTCTTTAAACACAGATCTAGCTGTTAGCCAACTAAGTAGAAATGAACCCCTCCTCATTTTCTCTTTGCAGCTAACTTCTTTTATAAAGAGCTTAGTCTCCAGTTCAGCTAAGCCTTTAATTGTGTGCTTAACTTTAACTATGTGCTTAATGTCAATGGAACATATGGGTAAGTATGAAACTGTGTTTTGTTGAATAGAATAAGTTACCTCAAACATTTAAATGTTCTGCTGAACTGAGGCTCTGGCAAATAAAAAGAAAAAGCCTTTAACGGGATACTGAAAAGAAATAGGTTCCTAGCATCAATTGGTAAAACTAGTATTCTAAGCATTTTCCCTCTCATTTGTATAATTATATCAATAACTCATTTCTGTTCATTCTAGAACGAAAGATTTCTTTGAATGTTAATTGAAATGTGGGAGGTTAATAACTGAACTCTTTGCTTTTTGGTGTCTTTGATCAGAATGTCAAAGAAGTTTGGATAATTATTTCTATTACATCAGTGCTCAAGACCTTGCCATTAAAATACGTATACATAGCCTCTCATCTTCGCTGCATTTGTAGGCTTACTACATTCCTGTAGGTATTCAGCCAGAAAAATGATTAGGTGAGTATCATGCATAACAATACTATAAAACCAACACATGCATTCACTGAGATTTCAGGGCTGTTGTGATGGTACCCTGCTGAGATCCTTACCCCTAGTTTATATACTTTCTTGTTACCTAGCAGTGTTAATAATGGCTCTAAGGCAAGAGGAGAGGTATGGAATTATAAACTCCCTCTTGTTACTGCTCCTGTTCTGGAGCCTGGGAAATTTATCTTCCACAAGTTTCTGTACTTAAGCACTTTCTTTCACAGGGAGTTCAGTCATTGCATTTACCATCATTTGCTCTGAAACAGACACTCCCTTGAATCAACTGAGGTGAGCAGTTTTTGAAAAGCTATACCTGGCAGACAAAGGCAGTTTTCCTTTTGGCAGCTCTCTTTCCTTTTCTGTCCCTGAGCTCACCCTGCAGCAGAATGAGGTGTTACCCTGTAAAAAAGAATAAATGCTACATGCAGGGAGAGTGTTTCTCTTCTCTCTTCTTGTGTCCAAAGGTGTTCTGCTCTTCTCTGTCCTATAGCTATTGCATCATATTCAGCCTCTACTTGTCCTCTAAATCTTGCCAGAATCTACATTTTTGCCTTTTCAACTGAAATTAATGATCACACCTATCCATCCTTCTGACATGTCTGTTCTCATTACTTCTTCATCCTTTGACCCTCTCTGGTGTCATTATCGTACTAATATCTTTTACCTTGTGTGTCTTCAGCAATGGGAGTAGTTCTTTCGCATGACTTAGTACAGAGCATTACTAGACACTCAAACATTTTCCAATGCCTCACTAATATTTTTCTTCATTTCTTTCACATGACAAGCCACAGAAATGTAGAGCAGTGATACTAATATTTCAAAAAATGTCTCATCAAAACTCTCATCTAACGGCTGTATTTTTATGTCACAATCTTGGTTATATTTCAGTGGTAAAATAGAAAGGCAGTAGCAAGTTAGAAAGGGCAATAAACAAGATGTATCATAAGAAATATGCCAATTATTATGCTATTACTGAATTAAATTCTTAGCGCCATACCATCCCGGTTTGTTATTCTCCTTCTGCATTTTGGGACAGCTTAGACAGTTAAGAGAAATTCATGTCACTTCTGTTCTGGTTTTCCTTTTAAATCCTGATGCATAATATTTGGTTTGCAGCTATTGCTAGACATTTCTTATTTCTTTCAAACACTTCTCTTGGAGATATAAAATGAATCAAGCACGTGCTCTTATAGGTCTTTTATTTTGTAAACACTTTCTTCTTCAAACAAAGATCTGCATTCTGGGTCATATTTGGAGATTTGTAATGTCTCTTTAATGGATTGTAAAACCAAAGGGATCATTACAATAATCTGTTTTAAATTAACTTCTGTTTAAACAATAGTACATTTTTCACAAATTTAATCAGAAGGGGAAATACATTCTGATCTTAGATACGCTGTTCTGGTAATAAATTACCCTCAGTTTTAAAACACTGTGTGGGGTGTTTTTAAGTCTGTATTTGCCTAGCTCTAGTTTTCAAACACTGGATGTTGTTATCCTTTTTAGTGATGTATTCACACTTCTTCACCAAATTAATAGTTATTTTACATAGTTATTGAAGACTGGTACCAATTCACCTATTAACCTACTCTTAGATAAATTAGGTAGATTAATTTTCTTAAATCATATGTTATTGCAAATTCTTTTCCACAGGTTCAGAATTATTCTTTTGTTCCTCTCTGAACCTTTTCTGTTCTTCAGTTTCTTTCTTAATGGGTGAAAACAAGATCTGGACAGAGAATGGTAGTAATTATCTCAGTCATACCATGAACTCATCTCCCTCCTGCTTGACATTCACTGCTTACCCATTCAAAGCTAATGTTTTTCTCTTAGCCATTACATTGAACAGGGAGCTCACATTCAGACACTACCTATCACAAACTAAATCTTCATCAGTATCACTGTGTTTCAAGGGTACTTTTCTGCTATTCTGTACGTGTGATTGGAATTCTTTGTTCCCAGGCATATGACTTTGTATTTGACTGTATTAAAATGCATATTGTTCAGATGTGAGCTCACCTTACGGAATGATGCAAATCCAGAATACAGAAATGATCTGTCCTGTCATTATTTACCCCTCCACTAATTTTTATGCCATCTGCAATTTTTACCAGCAGAGGTTTTGTATTTTCTTTCAGATCATTGCTAAAGAATAACTACTACCGGGGCAAGAACAGATTACTGCAAATGGCTCCACAGGATGCAGATTTTCAATCACAGTACTTTTGAAATCCACCTACTAAGTACATCTTTCAGTCAAAGCATAACTTCTATATACACTATATACCCTATAAAATTTCCCTATTATAAAATGGTAAGGAAAGGTTAAGCTGTTTTAAACAATAAAAATCTAGCTGACCAGGCAATAGATTGGAAGCTATTGTTGCCATCTAATAACATTTTAGACTATTCAGTCATAAAGTTTGAACATCAGCAAGGAATAAATACAAAACCACAAACCACTAGAAGAAATACAGTCCCTTAGAAATAAGGCAAGACAGCTTTCTCCTTTAAATGCGTTAATCTGAGTAGCTTTGTGATAAATACGACATGATACGATTCAATAAAAGAACTTCTAATATCTTATGTATTGGATAGAGAGGAGCATCTGCCTACTTTGTTCCCAGAATACAAGCAAAACTTGGAAAGTGCTTGCACAGAAAGGATGCACAGAAGCAGCACTACGTATGCATCTCTCATCTCTAGAATGGTCTAATATATATGGTAGCATCACAATAACCTAATTCTGTCCTTTCTTTTTCTTAGTCAGCACAGTACACAGTAATCTCACATGAGCCTGCATCTTGCAAGTTATGTAGGGTTTTGGCAGAACTGTCACTCCCTTCACAATACAATGCATTCTGGGCTTGGATTCATTATTAAAGAAATAGTATTTGTCTAGGATTAGTCAGTCCAAATGCAACACTTTAAGTTTAATTTTTAGTGATTTATCTGGGTCATGTATCAGTATGTAATATACAACAAAACTGCATATTTATCTAATCTTATATGAGGAGGGATATAATTATTATTGCAACACGGGAGTAACACTAATAAACTTGAAATTGTTTTTCCTGTGGCTTGGACATGACTATTTAGACATAATATTCAGCTGAAATAAGTAATTGTCAAAGGTATTATATAGATTTCAAAATTGCTTGCCAAGAAAGTCCTCTTTTTCAACTTCTCTAGCCTCCTAGGACGAAGACTCTAGTCTCACCTTATTATTCAGGAAAGTCAAACACTCCAGATTCTTATTGCCTTCTCTTTTTGACACTTAAAATAGATAAATAAATATTATTTCACTTTTTGGCTTTGTAGTAGTTTAGTCAAATAGCTGTAATTTGTATTGTTTGTTACTATAATCTGCATGCCACAATCCAGACAAATAAATATGCTATTATTGTTAAAAAGAGAGGTCAAAACTTCCTCTTTGTCTAAGTTGTCTGCATTGATGACAGTGCTCTGTCATAATGCATATTAAATGGGGATAGAATGTCTAAGTCTTTGTAGCTTACTGCCATAGTTTTGTTCAGAAACTCCTGAAATCTTAATACGTTACCTGTATGTGATATTTCTTCCCTCTTCTATTTTTACTTGGTGCTACAGGATTCAGTAATCTATATGGTAAAAAGGGAATATTCAGCTTTTGCACCAGCTCCTTCCTTCCTGTATAATGTACATCTGAAGAAAATTAATATAATGAATAAAAATATTGGAAATGTGACTTCAGAGTATCCTGGTTTTAAATAGCACAGACTTTCTTATTGCCAATAATACAGAGTAGGTATTTAAGTATTCTTCAACTTTACGAGCTTCTACTGCACTAAATATTTTTACTTAAGACACAATATATATGTTTTAACAACTCTAGCATGTGCAAACCATTTTATAGCCCTGAGCTTCACGGAATTAATAAAGATTTAAAGGTAATAAGGCTCATCTATTTTATGAAGGGGATGAGCTACCTTGACATGCTCAGGTACTGGAGTTTCCAGGTGCAAAAGGAATTAGACAGATGGGGTGGAACTGGTAAGAAAACTGACTTGAGTTTAGTCACATGAGTAGGATTTTCTAAAAGTGGAAACATGAAATCACCCTTTCATTATCCTTGCATCTGACAAAATACATTATCATATGTTTTTGCTTGAACAGTGTAAAGACCGTTCAAAACAGATACAATTGCAAATCAGGAAAGATCACACTTATGTGGAGCCCTGACAATGTGATCTCATCAAGCTAGAACTTGAAATTGCAAGTGTCACTACAGATAAGATCAGAGAGCGCTTCCTGTCCCAATGATGTGACATTATCAGGTTTGAGACTGTAGCAAAGGCACATGCACAATTTTGTGAACTAACAAGGCAGATTGAGAACACGCTGGTTGGCAGGATATTTTAGATCCTGAGATTGCCTTGAGCTGGGTGTAATTACAGCTCATTTTTTGCACATGGGAGAGCCATCACAAAGACGAAAAGAGCAGGGTACTCACTGAAGAAGGAAAAATGTTGATCTTTCAATTAGTATAAGCTCAAACATCTGAACTGTGTTTCACAGTGTATGGACAGCTCTATAGAAAACTCTTAGACAGCTGTGCTTCCATTTGTAGAGGAATCATTTAACATATATAAACCTACTTTCAGCTGTGGTGTATTTAAGCTTTAAAAAACCCCATACAGAATATTGAGAGTTTGCTGCTATTAAATGCCATAAATTTCACCCTTAAGATAGGTCATTAGGAATTTCTTAGCAGTATTTTTCTGTTGATTTGGACTCCTGAACTACAAAATAAACACAATGGTTCACAGTCATAAAAAGTGAAGGGCAAGGTGGCAGGAAGCCATTTAGATTCCTTCGCTCTGTACATGTTTTTGGCACTGCTTAGGGCCTAGTTCACAGCACTTTACCAGGAACTGATTCAGAACTAGAAGTTAGGTACAAGTCCAAAACAGAACTCATGCATTAAAAGCAGTAATTGTGAACATGCTGAGGTCACATGAGAATTAGCAATCTGAGAATGTTTCCTAACACTAAAAACCTCAAAGCTATTAAATGTCTCTTGTTCTGAGCAAGAAATTCCTTAGCACCTACAATTTGCCTTTAATTTGCTTACACAGGAAGATGTACTTTTGGACTTAAGTGTCCTTCATGGCTTTAACCCCATTAGATGGCTGAAGACTCTTGGAAGCCAAGGTTTGGGAGCACATTCTCTGTTGAAACCATGGGAATAGAGGATACTGGTACTATTTGCATGATGGAAGACATGGGGTCTATCGTAGTAAAGGAGCTGGAGAAGGCAGAACTGTGAATGCATTTGCATCAGTGCTATAAATAGAATCATAGAATAGTTAGGGTTGGAAAGGACCTTAAGATCATCCAGTTCCAACCCCCCTGCCATGGGCAGGGACACCTTACACTATTCATAAGCACATTTATCAAGCATATACATGGTCTACTCAGAAACCGCACGGTTTCGCGTAGCATGGGATGCAGCACTGGAAATACTAATTCCACGTGTAGAAGATTGCAGAGGGTCACTTTGTCCAATGTATGCTTATAGTGTGATACCAAAGTAATTAAAAATTTAACATTTAAATGGCGAGCATCCAATCCCATACAAAACCAGCTTCTTTTTCTAGTGACTACCCAGCATATCAAGACCATGACCGACAACTTCCTATATAATGTTTGACAAAACGTGAGACAATAACTTTAGCGCATAACTAAGAACCAGTGGTGAATGCTTTTTAATATCATAGCTCTTGTTCCAGCTCCTCATTTTTGCACAAATGTTCACATTAGTTAGAGGAAAAAACATCACGTGTTCTTTATCTTAACAAACTTTCTTGCATTGATTAATGCAGCATTTTATGAGACCTGAAAGAACAAAGTTAAATGAACAAGAAGTGAAAACTTATGATGGATGCGTCCCTCATAGCATTTAGATCTTTTCCACTTGATTAAAAATTCCTAGTTCC
The DNA here is from genome assembly GCA_026283785.1 of Coracopsis vasa. Taxonomy (NCBI): domain Eukaryota; kingdom Metazoa; phylum Chordata; class Aves; order Psittaciformes; family Psittacidae; genus Coracopsis; species Coracopsis vasa. Next base: position 125,586 of record JANHGB010020693.1, read on the forward strand.
TCTTCACTGAATTGTTTAGTTTTTTAGCAGTCTCTGTCCTGATTAAAACAAATTAGCATCAAAGATCCCCAGCTGAATGAGGAATCATTAATTGAGAAACATGCAATGCTCCTTAATTACCTTAGAACAGTCAGAGAACAAATAATCTTAGGTTTCAAAGGGGTTTGCAAGCACTATGCACTGTGGGCTTATTCTCCGTGTCTGTCGGAATAAAAGCAGACTCACCTATACCGTTGAGGGATATCAGTACAAGCCTCAGTAAACACATTGTAGATTGTTTATCTAAAGTGGGCAAAAAAAGGCCAGGTAATGGCTGACTGGAAGAGATAGATGTTTCAGCTTATTATGTTGATCACAGCTTTCAATTTGCTTTGCATGTGCCAACATTGACTGAGAAAGAATGAAAGCTGCTCGTTATCAATACAAATTTAAATCATTCTGGAGCTTACGCATTTTACTCAGAAGCACCTAACAAAATGTCAGACACATCGGTACAGAGGCTCACTGAGCAGCTTGAAATAGCAGACAAAAAGGCAACAAGCTTTCATAAAAGCTGGCTCAAAAGGAATCCAAGGAATATTTGCTATTCCTTGGTTGCTTGTTCTTTGCTACACAGTTCTTCTGACTTGCTCTTTTTTAAGCTATGACTCAGACTCCACAGATCAGTTAGCACTAGCCTTCGCAGGAGAAGGAGTAACTGACTTTTTTGAGGGCACAATATACTTACTAATACGAATATCTTAACATTCGTTTTGCTTCACCAGCTCATAGAAGGAATCCTGCAGAAAAATGTCACTCAACAGCACTGAGTGCTCCTGGAGTGGGGCTGTTATTTACGTTGCTTTGGCACTAAGGCTGATCCACAGCAAGTGCTGCTAACTTTAAAACTAGACTGCAAAATTAAATGCTGTGCAGAACTACCTGAGCTAGCTGGAAACAAGCTGGCTTGCGCCAGTGCCAGTATCCTGTGCTCTCACTGAGCTAATTGGCTATGCAGAGCAGTAAGCTATTAGCAGGGGTGCAGTACAGTGCTGATGCAGCTATGCCCTTCTGGTACCCAGACTTAGAGTTAGCTGGAGAAATCTGCACCATACTACATTACGCTATATAAGTGTATCCTTACAATCTTTGGCATATAAAACCCTGATGCAATGTAATACAACGCATGCTGTTGACATAACAAGATGATCCCAATAAATAAGGGATAAACACCATACTAATAAATTTCAAATGAGTCCCTATACCACAGGAAAGGTTTGGACTTGTTCCCAGTTCCTATAAACCTGTGCTATTACTCTGTCAACAATGAACTTTTGCTGACATACCTCAGAAGGGTGATCCTAAGATCCATTAAAGAACTTGATCTAGATATTACGTTCTGGCCTCTGTGCTCTTGCACCTGAAAGACAGGAGTGGCATATCCAGCCTCTTGTCTTAAATCCACTTTGCTTGATCCTTTTTCAGTTCATAGGGATGAATTTCTGGCTAACTGGGAGCCTGAAGATTTCAAAGATTTCATCAGGGCTCATTCTTCTCTTAGATTACTACGGATAGTATCCACTCATAAAGCAAAGCCCCTTTTTTGCCTCAGTCTATGTAAAAGTAGAACAGAAAGCTGGAAAACTCCTCAAGCCCCTGGAGGACACTCTGCTCTTTGTGGAGAAAGATATCGTAGATATTTGCAAGCAAAACCACAGACCTTAAGCCAAACTGACACTTCTATAGGTGACACACACATATATTATGTGTGCATGTGTGTGAGCACAAATGTACCATTTTGGGTAAATATGAGTTAGATTTGCGCTTTATTTTGTCTCTCCTCCAGTGAAACAGAACTTCATCTGTGTATCACACTCCTAACAAGTGAGAAACTAGAAAGCAAAATGTCATGTTATTTACTGGTTTAAGTTTTACTTATTTAGAGTTTAGTGATGCCAGTTTTGTTGTTGTTGAAATCATAACTTGTAGAGGTATAGCCACTGATGCCCTTCCTGTTGGCCTTCATTTTTAGAGTCTATAAACCAAACAAGTTGATCTTACCAGACAGTAAAACTACGCCTGCACATTGTACTGTCACAGGAACACAAATAAAGCTTTAGCAATTCTGTGTTGTCTGCCATCAAAGCAAGGTTTTGCAAAGCAGGTAAAAGCCAACCAAGCTTCAAAGCACTCCTTTTGGACTGGTAATTTTGATAATGAAGGCAGTTATTTGTAACAGGAGGTTGAGCAAAGACAGGGTAAATCATAAGTTCTGAATGCTTCAATTTTGAGCCACACAATTTTAAAGGCCCCTCTTGAAAAATGGGTTAGTTTATATAATAAAATAAGTAACAACATAAAATCTGTCATTAGTAATATCAGTGGCTCAGGGGTGAAGAGTCCGTAAAGCTGTGTTTTCCTTTTCATGAGACTGGGAGAGGCACAGTGGGAAGCAAACCATAGAAAATGGCAATCAGGTTCAGTAAAATGAGAACACCTCTATAGCAATATGCTTAATTCAGTTAAAATATTTCAATTTCTCAAACATTCTCCCCTTGCTCTCCACGTACTGCACAAAAGAACTCCCAGATCTACACTACTACAGCATTCAGGCAATGGTTTTGCACACCTGCTCTGGCTAGTGTTGCCTGGATCTTGACATAACGCAGTACACCTTGAATCATGTGTGACTCCAAAAGTTATGTTGACTACAAAAACCTGGGCAGGCTAGAGGAGTGAGGTCTTATTGAAAGAATATTACTTGGATTTGAAGGCCTTTTCTTCACAAAGAAGCATAAATACTTAGAAGACACTTAAATACATCTTCGGGAAGCAGATAAAACTGTAGACGTCTAAGGAAAGGGCAGACACTTTGGACATGGAATGTTTTGAGTTCATATGGTACAAGAGAACCCAGAATGCAAGGCAAGGGAATGGAAACAAATGGCTGGATATCAAAACTTTAAAGGCCTGTACAGGAGACAGCCTTGTCCTAGTAGAGCCAAATTAAATGTATATGATACAAATAAAACTTACAAATTCTGAGGGATTCAGGAATCACTGAGTAGCAGCTAAGGACAGATTTGAAGCTTTGAAAAATTTCTATATGAAGTGAGCAGAGGATGCTGATCCTAAGTGTAAGATTATTGGAGATACATTAGGAGAACTGCTGAAGAAACCAACAGTGTACATCCAAGAGGCAAATAAAAGAATTTGGAAAGGAACCAGGATCAGCATGCAGCAAGGACTGCATGCCTTCAGAACCTGGATCAGTTTCATTATGAGACTGAATCAAAACAGGATGCCAAAAGTCAATGCAAAAGACAATATTTGAAGGGCATGGTGAAGAAGATGGAACAGAGGAGGCACGTTAATGCCTGAGAAGAAGGCAGAATCTATGCTTGGAGGAAAAGTATCATCCTCTTACAAATCTGCTGAACAATGAAAATACTTTATTTTCAAGGAAGAAAGTTAGAGGGATGGACTGAGTTGTTTGTGGAGCTCAGATCTGAAGAGATCCAAGAGGCAATTACAACCCAAGAGGGAAGAGCTTGGCACCATGTGTTGACAGGGTTGCCATTAAATTATTAAAAGCAGGAGGAGGTGAATGAAGCCAAAGGCTGTACAGAATAATTCTGTTGATTTCAGATACCTGAAGAAGTTTCAGAGCAGTGGAAGGCGGTTTTCATAAATGCAGTATAAAAGCCAGTGTGGTGCCTGTCTCCTTTTTAAAGTCTATAAAGCTTTCTCAAGGAGGTTTTACTCTTTTATTATTTTTTTTAAATAAAGCAGGAACAGTTCAATAACACTGGTGGGAATTCTGGAAAAGAGTTCTACTAAATATTAAATATTTTCATGATATATTTGATATAACACTATAATCAGAATGAATTTGCAGACTCATAGATTTTAAGAAATCTTACAATGCTATATCATGGCCCTTGAGCTACATTGGGTGAATTTATAACTCCATAAAGCATTTTTTAAAAGGCATAGTCACTATTTGCAGTGAAGAAGATGAAGCATGAAGAGGGTATAAAATCTCTGGCCCATTTAATATAAATGAGGGATTAAGGTCTGGAAATACATAGTCCCCAATATTCTTCAACATGGTTAAAATGGTACAATCAAGGACATTTTCAGACTACAATGAGCATCAAAATTGTGAACACCTTTGGGATCCTATGGTCTGGGCAACTGTGAATGAAGCAGAAGGTACTGTACAAAGAATGGCTACTTGAAGAAGAAAAACAAAGAACAAATAATATAAAATCAGACATCACAGAAGCATGATTAATCAAAAATATCAGTAAATTGAGTAATTAATAAAATGATTTACCAACAACTGGAAAATAACCTCAACAGGAGAAACAGAGTGAATTCTGTGACCGCTATTGTATGTAAAGCCACAGAGTATGAATTATTTAATATTTGTTAGCAAATGTTTCTTTTTATTTTTTTTTAATTATTCCTCAAGTTATGGTATAGAAAAACAAAACATTTAGGACTATTAAATAAATCTAATATTAAATAACTTAATAACTAAATTATACCCAGCACTCATACAGTGCCTGCTGTTTTTAGATCAGTAAAGAGCTCTGAGTACTCTCTAAACATTAATTAATTAATCTTCCACATTCCCATGTCATAAGTGAGGTTAATTTTATCATTCCTAAGTACTGAGTTAGGAAACTCAAAGCAGAAAAATGATTTGCCATTTTCCAATCATCTACTTAGAAGCAGAATGTAATGCAAAATTACCTGCATTAATACATTTAGAAACATTTTTACACCTAACCATTTTGTTCTTTGTGCTTTGGGAAGGGGCAAAGAGGAGACTTGCAGGAATATTGACAGATTTCATATTTGAGAGAAAGCTTTAGAACACAGAAAAATTGGGTAAATTTCTATCATAAGAACACCTATATTGGTTATCCTAAGCATTATATTCCCAAACTATGTTTTTTCTCAAGTATATTTTATAATTGAATATCGTAAAAGACCTTTAGCACTTCACATCAAAAAATTATTTGTCCTTCATGTTAATGACTGAAAATCATGTCATAACATGACTTTTGATAAATACTGACCTGGAAAGGAACATTACAAAGACTCAGACCATCATTAGAACGAGATGTTTAAGATAACATCCAGGTCTGGAACAGTATTTAAAGAGCTCCATATTACTCTTTTCTTGTTTCTTGTATAATAAGAGGTCTTTTAGAAAAAAAGCATTGCTAAATTTGGTAAAGAACATAGCTAAGCATTGTTTTGATGATACCATAGAAAGGTAAACATTTAATGCTAAATGAGTAACAATAACCCCAAAATCCAATTTCATATTCTTTATGTATTATTAACTTTGACTCTAGCATGTAAAAACTCTTACAGGAAAATACATTAAAAAATAAAGGATATGAAAGAATGGAAGACACTTACCTCCCTTTATGCACTCAGTCTTGGATATGCTGAAAATACTGATACTTAATTGGTAATAATTGATAACATTTCATTAAGTCTTTCAAACAGCCTTCTACATCCTCACTCAAAAGAATAAATACACTAAAGTTTTATTTCTGTAGAAGTGATCATTAGTATACACAAAAATAATCACTGATTCAGTTAAAGTCTTCATACTATTTAATATAACGTGAGAATTTGTAAGAAAACCAAGAAAAATTTCTGATTTAGGTCAGCTGTGAAACCAAGTACATAATCCCATATATACATATATATACACATATATATGTATATATATACAGACACACATATATACATGCTTCTTCTATGTTTTAAAGCAGGTTGTCTGGTTTGTGTTTGTTTTTTTCTCTTTGTTCATCATTCCTACTCTTGCTTTCTTATTTTTTTAAAAAAGGAAGCTTCTATTACATCAAGAGGGGCAAAGAGATGGTTTTTTACCAAAACATGACTGAGCCTGTACTTACATGAGCAAGGAAGCATCAATGAAGGGAAGCCTGGGGCAATAATAATCCCCTTTCAGCTTCACAATAAATTTCAGAGGGTCACTAGAACTTCAACTACACATATAAGATGATTTTTTACATCAGAAATACCTGTAGCCATAGAAATGGCCACATGTGACTGTATATGCTGTCATATAGAAATATAAGCATTCATACTGAAAGTGAAATAGCATTAAATAAGGAAAAGGTGAAACAGCATACGGCCTTGAACTATACAAGCCCAGACTCTACAGGGCCTGCTTTTGCCAGCTTTGTACTTCTTCGTTAGCATTTAACAAAGCAGCACAGCTGAAGACAATATGGGAAGTTTTGGCCACCTGTAGACAACAGTAGTTCTGCCATTGTTTGCTATAAGCACCTAGAATAGCCTTAGATATTCCTACATTATTCTGGAGATGATCTGAAATAAGTATCCATAAACTACGGCTTTTCAGGTAATGCTGCACCTTAGAGACTGAAACAATAGAGTTAATGTATTTAATTTTCCCCAGTAATGTCAAGCATTGTGGATGGGATAATTCTGCTTAAAGAAAGAGAGGGATTTTTAATTACCTTTAACAGAGACTTTTCCTTTATTGTCAAGAAACCTTTCAGATGCTTTTTAAAAAACTGGTAATGAAATTAGATACATAATGATTTTATAAATTAGATGAATAGTATGAATGTTATTATGCATAAAGACTGATCATCTGTTAAAGCCATCCCAAACTATAACTCTTACCATCAGGATTCCAGTTCTCTACATTAGATTATTTAGAAATTATTGCCGCTGATTTTACACATAACAAATTCCATATCCCAATCTGAATTTGTCCAAATGTTTTTGATACAGGAAGATGAGAGGGGGCTCTAACGATAAAGAGAGCAGTCAGCTATGAACATTTTAAAATCAGGAGAATCTGAATCTTCCTAATTAATGCTATCTTCATGCCTTTGCATAGCTAGAATTTGGTCTTTCTGTTTTTAGTGGCAACATACAGATAACCATTTTTCACTACATTTGATAGGAATGTAATGTATGAAGCAAGTATTCTAAAGTGTTATGTATATGTGCACAAATCTGATTTAAGTTGTTTCAGGAATTTAAATAAACATACATGGTGCAGGGAGAAACTGCACATGTATAATGAACCCCATGCTACCCCGGACGGTCTATCTCATATTTTGAACAGTAATTCATAGCTGCTGAATTTCCCTTAGCAGGATCCATGGACTGATGGGGTGGAGGTGGAATCCTGACAATCAGAACTTCACTGAGGCTTACTTTCCAGAACAGCGCTTAGTTGTTTAATTTTCATCCAACACAAATCACACTAGGGGTAAAAGAGGCCATTCAACATTTTCTGACTCTAAGAAAGAGTTCAAAAGTTGAACTGGAGAACAGGGGTTTATAAAAAAAAAAATGTCTTTTTCATGAAGCACTTGATGTGACAGTTGATAAAACATCTCATCTGATGTACAGTGGTCATTATTAAAAAGCTATCACTTGCCAACAATTAACAAAATGTAGTTATCAGATATAATATGCTGTTTCTATTCCTTTCAAAGAGAAAGCTTTAACAGTTATTCTGAAGCCTTGGTTTGAGATGTGCTGGAAAGCTTTTGGTATTTCACTGTGGCCATTATGTAAGTATTCTTGGGGTTTTTTTATTTTATTATTATATGACTTTACTAATTTACATGCAATCAGGGACCCTGGGAGAATAAAGGTACTTTAGAAAAAACCCATTCTCAGAGTGAATAAAATGCTGAATGAACCCATGACAAGCATGGTTTTCTTTACAATAAAATAACATTTTTAACTGATAACACAATAAAATGGCTGATAGCTGTTTGTCCGTCTTCAGTGTTGCAATAATATATTTTAATCCCTTTAAAATTCACACCTGCTTTTCAAGTACTTGCCAAACTCTGGCTGTGATACAGAGGAATGTAATCCTTTATGAGTGTGTATAGTCAAATGTGTTCTACAAGACTACATGGTCTTTCTGTGTATGGGGTTTCCAGTACATTCACAAAACACACACAGTATATTTCTTATGTGAAATGTTTAGGTTGAGGACAATACAGAGTTTGGAATATATTCCAGACAAGTGGTTCTTTCCTTTTCATTAGTGTATGCATCATATAAACCAATTCCATTGATCTATATTCATTTGAACAGACCAACTTTAAAACTGACAGAAAGGGTTGTTTTCAAAAGACCATTTTTTCACTATGCTAAGTAGCACTGATTGAAAGGTCCCAACAGAAGCTTTAAAAGGAATTTTTAAAGTTTTAAAATATAAGAGATTGAGGTCGGAAAAGGCAATAAAAGTCACAAGATTGTGATGGCATTACTTTAGAATAATAATCTTATTTTAAGATATGAAAATACTGAAACAATCATGCCAGCATAAGAAATAATTATACCATAATTCAGAAGTGCATAATTTATCAAAACAATAGAGCAGTCATGGTTAGATGCAACATAATATTCCTGTATAAGATATAAATACATACTGTACAATCGTTCCTTTTTATAATTATTTTTACATTTAGTCCTCATCCAAATTAAGCTGAGTACTTCTATGTATGAATGGCGTTACGAAATTAACACAACTCACAACAGGGCTTTATTACTGCTACTGCACCACCATGGCATGCAAGTAACTATGTATTCAACTATAAACAGTAAAATGTCATCATCTTCCTGAAATAAAAAGAACATGAAAAATACAGATATAGTAGTAAACATCAATTATCTTTTTATATCTTTCATATTTACCAAAAGTCTATCATTACATGAGGCATTTATACCTCCGCATCACTCTCCTGTACTAGTATGGTGGCAAATTTGGAGTTGAGAAACTAGACTTTCAATAAGCTTGTAGAAAACTACTTGTTTCATATGATACGGCTGTTACCATGTAATGCGTAAATGAAAATATGACACATCTGCTACCTGCCCCTTAGCATTCTCTTACTTCTTTGTATATTCATGAATTTCAAGTAACTAAAAAGACTGAGGGCAATTAAAGCTGTTTGCTAGGTTACCTGTTGTGGTGACTGAGCCCCCAAAGATTAATGTCCTATAGAAAGGAAACTCTTTCATCTGCTTTTTGCTGCTGAGTACTGACTGTGTGAGGTTCCATATTGGATGTTGAATCTGAGAACCACTGTTGGAAGCAGCTTGGTTTTCTAAATATTTTTTTATTTAACTTCTGTTATGCAGGGTAATTCCTTAACTGGTGTGAAAGTGACAATGAAATTCTGCAGCTGGGAGAAAAGGAGTACTCATACTTTACTATAAAAACAAGGGTCAAAGTGCTAAAGGGGATTCATTTCTTCTGCTTGGAGGTGAGGGCAATATACAGAAACTACTGAATTTCAATACTGAAATGGTAGCAGGTAGAATAACAGCAAGTTAACCTCGCATTAGATTTGCAATCTTGGAGACTTCCTTGGAAAATAAAACAAACTTTACTGCAGAAGCAGCTTTTCCATGCTGAATTAATTTTGCTAATCAGTTAACTGGCATGGAGGACCCACACGTGCTCTTTGTAAAACAGAATACTGTTAGGTACATGAAATCCCACCTATCACTCTACTGAAGCCCAGATTATGTTTCTGAGCCTTTTGCAAGGTAAACAAAAATAATCATGAAATGTTCAAATCAAGTTTTTATTATGGAATTAACTTTCAAATATCACATGTGGTATTCTTGGGTTATACCTATGCTAAATTCAAAAGCTCCCAACCTATTTCAGGCAACAATAAAAGAACGTCTAAATCCAAATGATCCTCTTTAGTTCCTGCTTGCTGGAAAGAAATCTTAATGCTGATTACAAGGAAAGAAGTGTACAATTCTCATTGTTACATTAAGCTATACAAAAAAGTCCTATAGTTTCCCAGAATTTGCTTGGTTTTCAATTATACAATTTCCTTCTACATTACAAAACAATGTAGAGTTTTCCTAGTTCTGTTCAAGAATATTTCCCTGCTCTGATAGGTTTAGGATTAAGAATGCTAGGTATTTTATTTCATACTTTGTTGATCGACTCTTTTTAATAAAGCTCATCAAATATACCTACCGTAAGTTTGTTCTGCTTTGGGGTATAGCAGGCTATGTGACTATAGCAGAGCACAGTACCTCATGTGTTCATTCATAGATTTGCCTCCATAAAAACTGAGGCTGTAGTATAGCTTTCAATGGAAGCCATTTAAAAAGAAAACATTACAGAATATACAAGTGTAGTTTTTGAATTTCAGACACAAGTTCCTTGACGTGTTGAAAGATGATGTTTTCGATTTCTGACTCCTGAACTCTTATCTTTACAGTCCGCAGGCTTCTGTTGTGAAATGTCTATCAGTGCACTTGCGATTGCAAGACCTGTAAGATAAATAAAACCAAAATTTAATGCCCATCTTTCCTGAGACGAGTTCCACAGCAGTGTGATGGTTCCTTTCATGCCAAATATTTTGTACTTTGGAGTTAGATAACAAGTTTCTAAAATGCTACCTGGTAACAGTGAAGGAACAGGGGAAGACAAAAAAAAAGTGCACTTAAGACACTATACTGGAAATCACGAGAACTGAGCTCTGTTTAAGTCTCATTGATTTGTTGTGTGATCTTAGCATTGTCTCCTTTATCACCGTTTTCTTGGTTACGTGGACCAGCAGCAGCTCTCTGACATGGATTTTCTCTTATTAAATGTTTGTGCATTGCCTTTAGAAATGGCTGAAACTATGAAATTGAACATAAAAGAGAAACGGAGACCACAGATAAGACAAAATTGTATCCTTGAATATTTCCTTTTGCAATGAATGTGCCTCCCTAATTTGGGAATAATCTGAAGTTTGTATTTACCATGAACAAAAAGATATGGAAATACCTGTCCAGAATGCATTTGGATTTGTAAACAGACAGTGAACCATTATGGTGTTGACCTCGATAAATTCTAAATGTTGTCAACTCACCAAAACTCTTCTTTTTGAAATTCTGTTTAAGTTGTTGATATTTCAAGACCTTTTATAATCTTAACAGGGTATTACAGAGGGCTTAGGAAATGAGTAGTTTAAGAATTTACTCTTCTATTTTCTTGTTACTGCATACTTGCTAGAAATTACCGACTTCTGCTGAAATGCTGTGATTGACAACACACTTAATACATGGTAGATCTGACTTTCTAAATTCACACAGGTGGTATCACAATGAAACGGATTAGGAGTATTCGCATCATTCATATTTTCTACTGCACCATGGTTGCAATAAAACTATGACACTTATGACTGAAAAATCACATCTATATAAACCTGTAATATAGTAAAGATGGTGCTGGTTCTCCATTTTGTCCCATATGTCTCAATCTCTAACCAAAACCAGTATAAAAGGAAACCTTTGAAAATAGTTTCCACCATGATGAATAGGGAATCTTTTTTTTTTAGCCCAGGCTAATATCAAACTCAGTTTATCTATTACAGAATCTCATATTGGAACAGTTTTCATGCATTCCCTCATTATAACAATTATCTACTAAGAAACTCGACGAAGAATACTTTTCATTTAGAAGAGTTTCTACAGGGTTCTGAGTGTATGATATACTGTCAGATTCGGTTCATGTTTCCAGTATCCTGACAAAAATCTATGCTATTGCACACTGTAACACTACCTTTTTTACTTCATGAAAATGTTACAAGAAGTAATTAATGTGATACAGCTTTTTGAAAAGGCACGGCACTATACCGTAAAATGCTAAGTACAATTATCATTGCTACCTTGAAGGATATGTAAGAGCCAAGATTAATTAAGTCATTCTTCTCACATACACACATATTTCCTGCCATAAGCTAGTGACGCCTTAAATAGGACTTTGAGAAATTGAATTTGTGAAATCTTTGATGCACCTTTAAAGTATCAGCAGCATCTGGTATTAGCAAATTCAGGGATAAAAGCTAAATAACATTTTGATGGTTACTTACATGTGATACTTTCTTTAACAGCTAGGCTTAGGGAGTAGGCTAAATGGAATGAATGTTATTAGGGAAACAGATTTTCTGTTTTTTATGAGATATTTAATATATACTTTGATGCATGATGCTAACCTCATTTCACGTAACAATTAACAAAAAGGAAGAATGATTTCCTTCAAATCTAATGCTTCATACTGGGATATACTGGCATACTCTTGGAATTCCACTAAAATCAGGTCACTATAAAAGATCATTTTTCAAAATGTCACACGAATCATCTGATGAAATTCATTTATTATATTCTCTATGCCCAGCATAGTTCCTTGTTATCAAAGCAATACAATTAACCAGGGGAACAATTCATTATTTCAGACTGGCAGTCTAAAGGAATTTCATTTACCAAGTCAAGCTGATGCACAGACACTGCAAGCAAGCAGAATTTACATCAAAATACAACAGAAGATTTGATAAAAATGCTGTGGCTAAAGTATTCATTAAAAGAAAAAAAAACCCAAATATTCCCTTTATTTTACAGGTTTCATATATAAACAACAAATGTTAATACATTTATAGTTATTAAAGTTGGAACTATAAATCGCATAGTGTTCTATATCTGTTACCTGAGTTCATAAGTTACTGCATTTAACTGCCTTCCCCAAATTCTGCCATTTAAATATCCTACCTACCATCCGAACCGGTATTTTCCAAGCCAGTACATGGTCTCTGATTTGCTTCTGAATCTTGTGTAAAGTGGCAGAAAGGAACAGCGCAGTCAGTAAGCATCCCACATGGAGAACCAATGAGTCACCTCTAATAGACTAATTTCTGGAAATTCAAGCCTAGTTGCAGAACCAGACCTATTTTTAAGTTTAGTTTGTTTTTCTACTGAATGCTATAGAAATAACCTGGCCTAGTTCTATGCAGCTAAAACAACCTCTAGCTTGTTTTAAGGATATGTATGAGAGAATCATTAAGAAGTGAGCCCAGTCAAAAACATATGTGGAAAGTATATATTTGTGGAAGATAATTGCATCCACAATGAGAAAAATACCAGAGAAAGCAATATGAACTTGGTTATCTTTAGTAGAACTATTGTCTTTCCTAATGGAAGTTAAATGGCAATAGTTTATTCTCAGGAAGTAAGTGTCTAATCATAAAATTACTGGTGTGTGAATTTTTTGTCCTTTTTTTTTTCTTTTTTTACAATAATGCAAAACAATTAATAAGGAGAGGAATAAAATACAGCACATCAAATGAGATTGCCTTGAAAAGCGCATTCCCAATTTATATACAAACAGCACTTTAATTCTGCATTCAAACAAAAGCATCTGAAAAAGTCATTCATTTTGAGATGCTCTCCTCCCAGTCTCTGTAAAAACAGGCAGTACTATATATTTTAATTTTGCAGCAAAACAGCTTCATTAGGCGTGAAAGGTTAATTGCAGGTTTAAGTGCAGTTCAGGGAACAGTGCACGGGTCTGTAGTGAATAGCACAGTCTGCTACAAGAAGGCTGAGTGCTATAAACTGTTTGCCCTGCTGAAATGTTTTACTACCTCATTTACTAACTGTCTTCTTTTACTGCTTGTATTTGTAGTTCTTCTAAACCTTTAATAGCTACAGTTTTATTTCACTGTAATCAGATTTAAATGGAAATACCCATGCTGGGATGTTTAAACATTTTTTCTGTGATTGTACACAACTACATTTGAACTGATGTAAGGCTCCGCTATCTCTCAGAGTAGAAAAAAACTTACATTGAAAAAGTTAGTCTTACATGCTGGCATGCATATTTAAAACCTTTTTTTCCTCCTCTATTGTTCATTTTAATGAGAAATGCATTGAGTTCTTACTATCCCCTTTGTTAAAAGCAAAGAAACAAAGAATGACCTCAGATTCATGGTTAGGCGGGTACCTGGAATTGTTTCTTTTTCCTCAATTTAAATTTGTATTATTCACAGATAACACTTGGATAGATATCTTCATTTGATTAAATTCCATGTTTTCATTGTTATGCAGAATCAGAACATTCAGAAAGCTGGAGACAATAAAATAACTACAACTCAGGTGGCTCAATTAGATTTGTCTGACATTTTAACCAAAATTATAGACATTGCTTAAGGTGACCTTAAGCAACGAAAATAAAATGACAGCTGCCATGCCAAGAGACTTAAACAGAAAAGACTGGGTAAATACTGTGCTATTAAAGTAATAGCTTCACCCTTCAGCACCCAGCAGTCTTTGTGTCACTTCCATTTGTGAATTCTTTAAAGATGTGTTACTGTACATGCTCACCTAATAATGGACAAAGTCCTTTTATCATAAAGGGTCTGTTATTTGAAGTCTTCCCCTTGCAGAAGATGTAATGACCATGAAGACCTGCACAAGTGGATCTAAAGCAGTTTGAAGACATACAAAGTGATGAGAGTTACAGACTCTAGAGCCTCATGAAGATGACCATAGCACACACCAAAGCCAGCAAAGACAATTTCATGCTAATCAATAAAACTACCAGTTATTACACGGGGAATTTTCATGAGTTCTGTCATTTATCATTATTTCAAGTCTATAAAGGCTTGTTTTGTAAATACCAAATGCATATTATGTTCATATAAATGACATTTATATACAAACCCACCTTGTTAATAATGCAGTTTTGTATTGTCTATTTCTTAATTTGATAAAGCACATCACATTCACCATGACCTCTATGGATGCATACCAGGACTGCGTACACTTACTCTTCATAGAAGATATATATGTCAGCTATAGCATCTATAATGGTGCAGGAACATAACTTTCAAGAAGGTCGTTAATAGGTAGGTGCTGATGAGATACTGTGCTAGGAATATTACTATTCAGTTTAGTTGTTTGGTAAAATTTTCAAGAGTCTGGTACTTCCTACATTTTTCCTGTTTTCTCAACAAAATTTTCGCCAAGTGGACTAACTCATGATTAGTTTCCATGACTGAAAAGAATGCTGTTTATGCCTCACATGTGAATGCTATAGATCTATGACTTGATATCCAAAAGACACATAAAAATGGAACCAGACAAAATTGGGATTCAAGAGCTTGACCCACAAAACCTCCTCCTATCCATGTACAAACCTGATACTCAAGTGCCTACTTTCCAGGAGAAAAGTTAAGAGTCACCTGAAGTTCAAGACTATACATGACTAGAGGAACCACTGCATCTCTCAACAGAGCTGAGTTCATTTCAAAGTCAGAAAATAGCAAATCCTTCATGTGTGTCTGAGGGTCCTGCTCTGGCAGGTGTGCCTAGACAATATCCAGAGATCACAGACTTAGTTGCAGCGAAAACCCATCATAAGGAACTGCCAAGAAGAATAAGCATCTTCATAATCTGTCAAATTGAATGCTTTTTTACTTGAATTAGATTTTTTTAAAAAGGACAAGGCTGACAGCACCTCAAAAGCACAAATTCTTTTTATGGGCTTCTCTTCCTGTTTGGTGCATGAATGTGTATTTTAAGTGGACACCATTCTTGCTAGGCAAAAGATATATTAAAGAAGTTAAGCTAAGTAGGAAATTACTTTGGGCAAGTAACCCCATCATTTTTTTTTGTGTGTTAATTTTTGCTAGATGGGAAGACAGCCAAGAGTCCAGGAGACATGTTTTCCTTTTCTTATGCATATAACTTAATTAAATAAGTAAAATATGAGACAGAGCTTAAACCATAACAATAATAAACTAATGATAGTGTGGAATTAAATACCCACACACTAGTGGAGAGGAGATGTCATGCTCCTTTGTATTATACCCTTGGTATTTAGTACTAACAGCCATCTACAAGGGACTAAGAAACTCTTACTTCCAGAACAGACTTATAAATTACTTGCTGTCAGTTTGTGGGAAATGCAGACTATACAATAAAGGATCTTTTATGAAATGTTCAGCCTTTTCCAATTTTTCTCATTTTGAAAAGGACATGGCCCCACATATTTGTGTGAAAGACTTGTGCTTTAAGGGGCCAGTAGTGATTTTTTTGTACACGGTAAGGCAATTTCTCCTCCTTCAGTGTGAGACATCTGTAGTTTAGTCTGTAATCTAGCTCTGTACAACATCTGGTGCCTTTAAACTATCCAGCTTGCCAGTCGCTAAGAGTCAGCCTGAGGTGTTTGGTCTCTCTGGCTATGGACAGGCAGAGAATGACTATGCACTTTGGGAATGCTCTTATCTATTCCATAGGGCAAACACAGTGCCCTATGTATTTGGGGGACATAGATGAAGGGGACCAACCAACGAGGTGTAAACACAATGGTAGTGGAATTGGTGCAATCTAATGTTGATTAACTGAAGCTTTTTTTCTCCCACCCTCAACTCAAGCCCTTCCAGAAGACACAAATCATAGACTTGTTTAGGTTGGAAAAGGCCTTTAAGATCATCAAGTCCAACTGTTAACTGCCAAGTCCACCAATAAACCATGTCCCTATGCATCATATCTACATGTCTTTTAAATACCTCCAGGGATGGTAACTCCATTACTTCCCTGGGCAACCTGTTCCAATGCTTGACAACCCTCTGAGTGAAGACATTTTTCCTAATATCCAGTCTAAACCTCCCCTTGTGCAGCTTGAGGCTGTTTCCTCTTGTTCTAGCACTTGTTACCTGGGAGAAGAGACTGACCCCACCACACTACAACCCCCTTTCAAGCAGTTGTAGAGAGTGGTAAGGTCTCCCTCCTTTTCACCAGACTAAACCCCAGTTCCCTCAGCTGCTCCTTCATTGATTACTTTTAAAAGGAGCTAATAGGAGATTATTGCATTTAGCTGGACTGTATCATCAGACCTGTACACCAATCCAACCTGTGCATCTTGTCAAGGGAAGGCAGTGGAGATGGAAGTAGAAAGGCACTTACTTAACAAATTCAAGAGGAAGATTGAGATAATGGCTGACCCAAACTGGGAGAGGCTGTTCAGCCTGGAGATGAGAAAGCTGTATGGAGACCTCATAGCAGCTTTCCAGTATCTGAAGGGGGCCTATAAGGATGCTGGGGAGGGACTCTTCATTAGGGACT
>JANHGB010020697.1:0-12255 GCA_026283785.1 Coracopsis vasa
GCACTGGCGAGGCCGCACCTCAGATCCTGTGCTCAGTTCTAGGCCCCTCACTACGAGAGATATTGAGATGCTAGAGCAGGTCCAGAGAAGGACAATGAAGATGGTGAAGGGTATGGAGCACAAGTCTGATGAGGAACAGCTGAGGGAACTGGAGTTGTTTAGCCTGGAGAAGAGAAGAATCAGGTGTACCTTATCACTCTCTGCAACTACCTGAATGGAGGATGGGGAGAGGAGGTGACTGGTCTATTCTGCCGCATAATAAGCATTGGGACAAGAGGTAACAGCCTCAAGCTGTGGAGGGGAGGTTTAGATAGGATATTAGGAAAAATTTCTCCACTGAAGAAGGGCAGTCAGACATTGAAACAGGCTTCCCAGAGTAGTGGTGGAATCACTGCTCCTGGAAGTGTTCAAAGTACGTGTAGATAAGGCACTTAGAGACATGGTTTAGCGATAGGCTTGCAGTCCTGGAGTAACTGTTGGAGTTGATAATCTTATAGGTCTTTTCCAACTTATGATTTAATTCTATGAAACTATGATTTTAGCCGATATCATTGACTTAATGACTGCAAGTTGATTCATTTCCTACAGATGTCATAGAAATTATATGGTTTACAAATGATGGTTTGAAGAAGATTAGAGTGATCTTTCTTTAATTTCATTTGCATGAGCTGCAGTACACAAAAGCATCTCAGTGCCACACATTTTTCTTCTCAAAGGATAGCTCTTTTGTGAAAACTTTCATTACATTATGTCAAGAAGTAAGACAAAGTTTCCCAGGGGGAAATATTCTCTCCAAAAAAAGTTGATTTCTCAGAAAAAGTAAGGCAAATTGCAAGAAGGCTCAGAGGATCTCTAGAAAGAATTGCCAAGACAAAAGCCAATGTTACATGATTTTAGTTACTCTTATGTAGGGTAGAAAGGAAATTCAGCTTTCAAGTAATTTAACTGCTACATTTGAGCTACTCTGTGGTGATGTCAAACACTGCATGGAAACAGTCTTACAAGGTGGTTTCTTTTGTATTGAGAGGAAAACAATTTACAATGTTCACAGGTGTTATTCCTGAACAATTGATTGGTTTATTGAAGTTTTAAATCAGTTCCTCAGATTTAACCCTATTTAAGGTCCTTGAAATATTTACCTAATATAAAAAAAAACAAAACAAACCAAACAAACCAACAAATTCTAACAGTGTTTCAAATAAGAGGGGTGTTTACTTTTTAAAAAAGATTTTTTTTTCATTTTTTTTGGGCAAGGTATGTGTTTACCCAGTCTCACCCACCTTCACTGTTTCAGTGGTACAGCCCTACTTAGCATGTTGTGAAATATTTTCTAAGAGAAGTGTGGGTTTCTCATTGAAAATGCGTTAAGGCAGCCACTTGGCCTGAGGCTTTGGGAGCACAGAATTCATGTGCATAATACAGAACCAGAAGCAGGTTTTCTTAGCGTAAAATGGGTGATGCATTTATGTAGGTGTTTCACTTTCGGTGTCTCAGCTATCTCACTGGACATCTCTGTCCAGTTTGTGTTGTGTCAGGAGACATACCCAGAGACAGTTGCACTGCATTGTTGATAAACATCTTGATCAGTCATTTAAATAGTGATATTTCATGTATCTACCAATAAGCTTTCAATTTAATTTACTGGTTTCTTACGATTATCTCCCACCTGTCACTATATACCACCAAGCAGAAATAAATCCATTTTTGAAGTTGCAGTATGAAATCCTAGCAACAGCAGGTATGTCTGGATTTTTGCAAGAACACTTTTGTGGATGGTGCAAAGATTATCGGAAAATTCACCATAATTCTCTATTGCTATTAAACAGTGTCCTCTGACAAGAAGACAATGAAGGCTATTTGTTTTACTTTCCTGGTTTTTTATTTCCTTTCGTCCATCATAATTTGTGGCAGTCACTGCCATAAACACATCTCGTATGCATGGTTCTTACTGAGAAAAGCTTTGGCCAAAAGTTTTGAAAACCAGCACACAAACCTGTCATTCTGTTATTTCGTTAGTTAAATACGTTCTCCCTCTAACTACCTTTACTTGTCACTAGAACACCCCATCATTTAGGCAGTAAATTTCTATTTCTACAAATTTTAGAATTAAGGTAAAACTGTTCTTGAAATATAGGAAGGAAGAAGAGTGTATGTATTAAGAGACTTTCTGGAGGAGACCACTGAATAGAGAAAAATACCTACATACAAAATCAACAAAATTGATGAGATGACATGTTTTTCTTCTTTTCCCCCCCCCCTTTACTTTAATATCACTTTGTTTAATTGGTAGGTGTAAATCACAATGCAGGGATATTTCAGTAAGACTTTGAATACCACCTTCAGGAGTCTACATCAAGTACACAAACAGGAAAGACCCCAAGCAGTCTTAATCTAGCCGACAAAGGCACAACAAGAAGTTGAACAAGCAGAATCTTGAGCAATTAAAAGTGAAAATAAAATGCAAATTTTAACAGTGAGAATAATTAGCCTGTACAATAGCTTGCCATTAAAGAGTAGGACTGCCATTGCTTGAGCAGTTTGAAGGTTTCTCTGAAATAGATCTCACTCAAACAAAAATTGTTAGACTCAATGCAAGGATTACTTGGGATTCTTATGCAAAATGTTACACTTGATAATTTGAAAGTAAGTGTCATTTTGATCTAGTAGTAGAATATGATGGAAGCAAGGTAAGTTAGATTTATCTCTCAATGTTCATATGTTTTGAGAGAAGGTAGAGCAGTGAATGTAGTGTTTAGCTGCTTATGCACCTGACAGCTAATGAAAGTTGGTCTAAAAACTGGGAGTGTTATTCAACAAATTATTAGATTTGTATCCTGTTAAAAACAAACACTGGAAATATTTACTTTTACTTTTTTCTTTATTTCAATGTGTGTATGTCCTTTTCTTCCTTTTTTTCTTTTCATTAATTTATAAACACACTGAATTTTAAAAATTCCATTTTTGGTTCTTTTTTTCTTTTCTACTCTTTAAGTTTTGCACCAATCTAGAAGAATAAAACCTACCCTGATGGCTGTATTTCAGTCCCGTTAATCCTTACTGTGTTTTTACATTTGTTGTTTCTCCACTCCAGAAACCTACAAAATTTCCTGGCCTCTGAAAAGTGATGTTCTGAAAACTAGATAGTGTTACAGATCTAAAGAGGAAGAACGGAGATTACAAAATATAACATTTCAGAAAAAAAACTCAGAACATCATTAGTTCTTTTCTTATTATGGCAAGAGAAAATCAAACAAAACAAACCAAAGACAAATTTTAACATGTAAATTTAAAATCTTGAAGAATTGAAAACATTGCAAAAAAATTTTGCAAACAATACAGCTATTGCCTTCTTAGTGCCATGGAATGGAAACATACTGATGTTTCCAATATGATCACTTTTTTTTATCTTTTAATATCTGTAATATTTTGGTTGTACACATTGATGTACATAACAACTATATTTGATGAATGCTGTATATTCCTTTGAAAAACAACTTTCTAATGTCTTCAACAGCAAAGAGAAAGTCAATTTGCTTGGCTCAATGGATTCAATCATAACTTGTCCTTCAAAGAAAGCAGCAGCTCAGGGAGCAGTTGTGACATGATGCACATCAGATGAGAAAGATGATGATTTTGCATTTGCTTTTATTGGCACAGTAGTACATTTTTTATTATAGATATGTTATTTGACAATGTTTTCTTCAGACTGTGTTGAGTGAGATGCATTTTGTCTATTGCACTTCCAGCTTACAATTCGTGGAGAGGCAAATAAAGCATGTTATCAATAACTCTTTTGAACACCCTACAGGTAATTTAAGCTATGCACCTAAGTCTGTGCATAAAGATTTGCTCATTGGGTATGCCCCTGTCCTGGATTCAGCGTAGCAGTCATTTTTTCTCCTTCTGAGTAGCTGGTGCAGTGCTGTGTTTTTGACTTTCAGCCTGGGAACAGCGCTGATAACACCGATGTTTTTAGTTACTGCTCAAATGTTTAGTCTGAGCAAGGACTTTCTGAGCTTCATGCTCTGCCAGGGGGAAGGGGAAACCGGGAGGAAGCAGAGATAGGACACCTGACCCAGACTAACCAAGGTAGTATTCCATACCACAGCACGTCATGCCCAGGATGTAGAACTTGGGGCAGTTACCCGGAAGGGCTAGTGGACTGCTGGGTGTCGGGCTAGGGTGTCGGTCGATGGGGTGGTGAGCTGTTGTATTCTCTCCACTTGTTATTTCCTTTATCATTATTATTATTGGTGGTAGCAGTAGAGATTGGTGTTATACTTTAGTTACTGGACTATTCTTATCTCAACCCGTGGGAATTACATTCTTCTGATTCTCTTCCCCATCCCTCCAGGAGCAGGGCGGGAGGAAGGGGGAGGAGTGAGAGAGCGAGCTACATGGTTGATTTATGGCTGACTGGGTTTAAACCACGACAGCCATATTGTCTCAATACTTCACATGAAAGCTACTGGATTTCAAATTAGGGCAGGAAAACACATAGACACATAGAGATAGAGAAAAATTGGGTGAAGACTATAAGAGATCCAGTAGAATGATAGGATAATAAAGATATAAATTCACTTTTTCCTAGCAGTTATTTTTCCTGTAGGTGACTAACCAAAATAATGTCCATATAGTACCATGAGAAATGTACATTCTTTTAAATGAGAAAGAGGTAGAATTTAGGATGGCAAATCCAAATGTATGATTCCCCAGAACCTGTCCAAGCTATAGGCACTTCCTTGTTGATTGCTGTGCATTCAGGCATTGTTGTCACCCTGACCTCTAAACCTGACTCTAGGTGGATCCTTAGACTACGTGTTTGTTTGCCTAAGTCCTAGGGAAGGCTTAGCCTAGCAGGCGTGCACAAAACATGCATAACCCACCCCAGCCATGATCCATACAAAACACCGGCCACACAAATACATCCATTTTCAGTCAGAACTGGAGAAGGAACCCAACAAAAAAACAAACAAACAAAACCTGACCAAACAACAACAAAAAATGACAACAGAAAAAAGTAGCGAGATCATACTTTCACACTCCCCCTTCACCTAATAGCTCTTGTCCTTGAAGGTGGTCAGGGTTTACTGCTTTCATTATACTGAGAGCATCCAACCAGTGAAAAAGAGCTCAGTGCTGATTTCTTCTCCAAAAAGTACAGCTTTAAAAGTACAGCTTTAATTTATTTGTTTCTTTCTTCATACAGACACATACATACACACACACCCCTCCCCAGTGACACTTCCATAGAGCCCTAGAAGCAGAATCCATCATGGTCACTTGCCCTTTCAGAGAGATCCACAGTACCCAAGCTAGAGAGTTATCCATCTTCTTCCTAATACACTGATGAACAGTGTATTGTTTTCTAGAAAGTTACAAAGAGGTGCTTTAAATAGCTTAATTTTAGTAACCACTTTTGTGGTTAGGGCATCCCTTTGGAAAATGGTATTTGTGAGTGCTAAGTAAGGAAATATTACGTGTGTCTGTGTGTGTTTGTGTGTGTTTCCATCAAATTTGCACTTTTCCAAGCATTCATTTAGTAAAAAAAAGATAAGAGGGGGAGGGGACCACCACCATTATTTTTAAAGAGTGAGAGCTCTATCTTCAAATTAGGGGAGGTTTAGGAGAGAGTTTGAGGCTTGAAATCTCTGGCAAATACATCTCCTTAGGCCTCCTTGGATAAGCAACTGAAAAGGCATGGAATGTAAGACACTCCTTTAACCTGTGGTTGAATGAAGTCACTTACAGATGACTTTCAGGTGTCTTGAAGACCCTTTAATTTGAAGACCCTGTTAACCCCCTTTTTGAAGCGCTTCTCCCAGCAAGCTTCATAGGCAAGCTCCTAAGCCCAGGATGGGACATCCAGTCAAAGATGAGACAGCAAAAAATGAGGCTTAGCAATACTCTTTAAAGAAATCAACAAAAAATCCTAAACCCAACAACCCAGAGATATTCCTTCAGATACCTTCAATTACTCTAAATACCTATATCTTTCTTCATCAAAGTCACCTTTAGAAAGCAGCAGATACCCCTTCAAGTTGGTACCTGCATACATGAATAAAAGCACATGATAAATTAACATTTTTTAAAGTGTGTGGCAGCAGATAATGAAAAGGTACAAACAAATAATGAAGCAGACTAATGGCACTGAAATACTCATTACAGTTACAACTATCAATGGCAGTATATAATTTTCTTTTTCTTTCCGTGTGTTGTAGGAAATTCTTTAGGAGACAATGCTCTCCACAGAACACATGAGAAAGTAAAATCGAATATGAGTGAAAAGAATGGAGATAGGTAATGGCACAATGCATAAACTACTAGGGAGGGTGTCATGTACTAAGATGAAGGATATCTCCTCATGGTGGAGGTACTACAAGAACAACCCTATGCTTATAACATTAATACTAACAAAGTGATAATGGCCAATCGCAAAATTGTGGAAGCAAAGAATCTACCCTATAAGCAATATTCTTTTAAGAAACACCAATGTAGGGCATCTATAAAAGTGAGTATTATTGTGCTCCCAGAAAGTGGGTCTGAGAATTGTTTGACATAACCTTCTGTTAAAGAAATGTGTTGAATAGCATGTGAGAAAGCAGCTGTCATAGGATTCTACCTAAGTGCTCCAGGGCCTGTAAAGATGACTTTCTTAGGCACCTGAAAATGTTTTTTCTTTTCTAGTCAGAACTTAGTCTAGAACTCTATCCAATAGTTTTCTTTGAACTAGGCTTCACTCTGTAAATTATGAAGAAGTGTTCATTCAAAATCTAGTTCAGCCCTTTGCAGAGCTCTACCGCCTTGTAAAGCAAAAAGTTCAAATGCAGATTGCCTGGACAGCGTTTTGAAAAAACTTAATTGCAGAGGTTAGATGAATCATTTTTCAAAAGATACCCCAGAAGCTAAGCTGCCTCAAAGATGCAGGGGCACTTCTGAGCAAATAGGATAAGCTGAAAGCAACTATCCTCAAGATGGAAAAGAACCTGAAACAAAGAAAAGCAGTGCAGGTATGTGGGCTTGGTGGGAATTATAACCCAGATTTCGATTTGGACAGCTGATGCATTCAGCCTCTGAAGAGCACTAAAGCAGCCATGCATATGACAACTAAGACACAGCCATTAAGAACAAAGCAAAGTTGTGGGATAATGAACTATTTTAGATGTGTAGTTTTTCGTCCTGTGTTAAAAACTCAACTTCTTTCATATTAGGCTTCCTGATAGAAGATGTGGGGAATTTGGGGAATTTCCTCTTGTTTTCCTTAAAATAATACAGGAAATATTTTATCTAGATAACTGAAATCTGAGATGAAACATTTAATAACTCTACTATTAAAAGTATAGCAAAGGTAGCAAAAAAACCAAAAACAAAGCAAAACATAAAATCCTATGGTTATACCTTGTACATATTAAAGTATTTTTTACTTATATATGTTTATTCTCTTCCAGCCAGAAATTCCTCCTTTAGTGAATGCTTTGCCTCTAGTGGTTTCAGAAATCATAAAACTCTCTGGTTTCTTTCCACACATTCTTTCTACTGCTGAGAATTAAGAAAAAAATATTAAAAATGAGAAAATATTATTCAGTAGGGGCAGTTATAATATTGCAGTAGATATTGCAGGAAACATCTAGGATGACATTATGGGTTAATTTTCAAGCAGCGAAAGCTATGCCATGTCTTGTACTTGAGACTCTCTTGTACAAACAATCTCCACCAGTTTGCTCTAAACCACTCTCAGAGTTTATTTTATTTCTATGAATGTTCAGTGCAAAATGATTTGTTTAACAACTTCATAATAATCTCACATTTTAAAATTCAAAACTGATTTTTGCACCGGTGCAGATATCTCAGATCCATACCCTTAACACTTCAAACGTAATACTTTTCATACAAGGTGCTGAAATGTCAAATACACTATGTATACAATAGAAAGCACAGAAAAAAATTAATTGTCAAGGTAGAACAACAGAGTGTATTTACCAGAATTAGTATTTCACAATTATGTCAGAAACTGCATGTTGCTGATCCACTCCTATCTTCCCCAAAGTTTAAAAAAAGCCCATATGTATATTATGAAACTTCTGGAAACTGCCACTTTAAAGTAAATTTCCAAATCATGAAATCTGATCATTTAAGGAATGTGCTCTCAATGTATGCTTGCATGCTTGAAAGGGCTAACGGAATACTTCTATTAAGATCTACTTAATGTCCCCTACATTATTACTTATACAGCACTATAAATGTATGAGACATTTGCAGATTAATAAAACAGAGAAGGAGCTTACAACTTAAGGGGGAAAGCTTTTTGACTTTGCATCTTGTCCTAGCAACATCACCTCTGCATGTAGTCATAGGGAAGACAGTTCCTTTTTACCCCTGGGGAAAATTAGCTTGTGTCATTCAACTACAAGCTCTAACTTCATTGTTGTTGGCTGAACTCTGCAGGCTGTCAACTTGTGGGTCAGCATCAGCATGCACAGTCCGTTTATTGTCTTCATCCAACTGCAAGAAGGAAAGGGAAAGAGTGACCTTCAGTTTGTTATAGTTATACAAAAGTACATATAACGTAAGGCTTTTATGTCCCTTCGTTTTCCTCTCACCCCCATTTATCTAGGAAAAAGCCCCCATAATCTTGCTTTAATTCACTTAATTGTTGATTGTTCAGAACTTCTTAAGTTCTTTAAAGAATTGAATATTATTTTCATTCTCCCAATACAAGGCCCAAGAATAAAAATATCTTTTCAATCTCAGCCAATGAATTATTCATGATCCCCCAGGCGGTATGCTCCATATCATGAAATAAATAACTGCATTTGATAACGTCATTATCAAAGAAGGCAGTTTTCTTGATGTGAACAGAACATTAAAGATAGACTTATCAGTGTTCTTTTCACTCTGATCCCTGTACATAGTACCAAGAGAAGACCCATATTTGCACCTCTATCTGCAGGAAGTACTTCCTTCTAGTGGGTTACTTTCAAAAGGAGATAAAAAGGGAGGAAGATTGGAGGACCTTCCATGATTCTTGTTTCATCCATGTGAAGTATTATAGCTATATCCATCCACAGAATAAAAAGAGAGTATTTTATGTCTGAACAAAATGTTAATGGTCTAACGCACTGGAAGGCTTGGTTTTGGTGCAAATTTGGTGGAACCGAGGCTGAAGTTGCTTAGGTGGGCACCATATAGAGTGCACAATTTAGAACGGAAGACAAGGCCCTCCGGCACTTAGCACTTTGGGCATGCGCAGCACAGGCTTGTGCCTGGCAACTGGTTCACACTTGACTGGCCATACGGACATGAGATGTGGATGTACTGTCCTAGAGACTTAATAAAGCATTGCAGGTGGGAATCTAACCCTTACTGCACTGCATCCATCATTAATCAGTTAATCAGCATTTCCGTCACAATATTAAGATGAAAGTTTGACTCCTTTTCATTGTCTTTTAAAATGCATCAGAACTGTTCTGCTTTCATGTAATAATTTTTCTTTTGTTTGAAGTACAGATGTAAGAGAGAGGAGGGAAGGACATCACTGGCTTTTTACCAATCAAAACGAGCACAGCTGGGTTAGTAAAATATAAAGGCATTTCTGAAGAAGGGGTTATATTAATTATACAAGATTAATCTGATTAACTTAATTTAGCATTTCTCTTTAGCTATAAAAAGTGTACACTTCAGCTAGTTACTTAGACAATTTTGTCTGAAAAAAATTACCCTTCTCCAAATATTAACATATTTACATATGAAGATAGAAAACTGGGTAGACAGTGTAAAAACCTAGCTGAACATATACCAAAGGAAT
This sequence comes from Coracopsis vasa, assembly GCA_026283785.1. Lineage (NCBI taxonomy): Eukaryota > Metazoa > Chordata > Aves > Psittaciformes > Psittacidae > Coracopsis > Coracopsis vasa. The sequence continues at coordinate 9,806 of JANHGB010020697.1, forward strand.
TCAAAGCTGTTTTGTAATAAAAAAAATTGCTTCATCTAACTCTTCATTTATAGTTGCTCTGTCTGTACTTCTTGATATTTTCAGTTCGAGGATAGGAAACAGTAATAACAAAATACAGTGTGATCGTGTGTCATCTTTTTGTTCTCTCTTTCTAGAAGCTCATGATCTGACATGATTTCCTCCCTGCATACTGCTTAAAAAGACGAAAACCACCAGCAACAGGCTGAACCTTTAAATACATATTCAAACACTTTAAGGTTTGCCCATACAGAGTGACTGCAAGAGGCATTGAATTCTTATATTTATGTAATTTGATTGCACTAACAGTGTTAGGCTCAGCAGATTCATCCTGTCTCAAAACTTTTGAGTAGAGCCAAGATGGCAATTAATGCAGATATATTACTGGAATATCTGTGCAAAAGTTGCACCTTTCCAGAAATATGTGGTTAAGTATTAAAAAATAAAAAAATAATTAAAACCAAAATCAGTTCAGCTGACTTTATTCATTCTGAAAGTTTGTACAGCATGGCATTTCACAACACAGCCCCACAGCTCTCAGCTGCTTACCCCTGTCCTCTGAGAGGCAACCCGTGCAATTTGAACTCACTTCCTTTCAGCATACACCCTAGCTTCCTTTCAGCATGCAGTTCGGCTGCACCACACCACCGGATCAATGACTAGTCGCTTTTCGAGCTCCACGTTGTGGGCGCCATTTGTGGCGTAACACGACACAGACTCAAGTTGATGAGGAGACTCAAATCCAACTTTATTACAATCAAGCCCTTTTTACCTCCTTGTTCGGTACTTTCTCAACATGCACAAACATGCCATGTTCAATCTCATTGGCCCCTGTAAAAATCTCCAAGTAAACAGTCCAATCACAATGCTGAGCACCCATTGTCTAAATGGCGACAGCTTCACCTGGACATCTCAGACCCTCTTGCAACCCTCGCATCATCTGGCTCCAACGGAGACTCCCGCCACAATAGCATCCTGGCCCATCCCCACAAGTCTTGTTTTTTGACTTTTCCTGTTCCAACTTATCGCCCCAGGGCTTGTTAAGCTTTAAGGTCTCAGAGCTCATTCCCAAACTGTTTTTCATGCAAATCATATCGCCTTCACTCCCAACAGTACAGTACCTTTAACGCCTTCTGTTTGGAAATAAACTGATCTACAGCACTGAGTACCAGAATGTGATCTTCAGAGTCACAGACTCGTGGCAAACCCATTTGAGATCAGCAATGCCTGCTAATGTTGACCACATCATGTAAGCAAGAGTTAAGTATTTCTTGTTGAGTAGATAAGGCAACACCCACAAGACTTGATCACAAATTCTTGTGTGGTAAAGTGGAACTTGGAATGCAGAAGTTTAATTCCAAGTACCAAGACCCTGAAAAAAAACCGAACTCTTACTCTTATGTGATTTGGAGGTACTGACTGTGCAATGACTTCGCTGTTACTCTATTGTGTTAATGCATTTATCCAAAGACAATTGAATGTAAAATACATAAACAGCTGTTTGAATAGTCTTGAACAAAGCACTTTTTCATTCAGAAGAATGCCTGAATCACTAAGCTAAAGTGATGCTTTTCTTGTGATCACTTTTGATACATTATTCTTCAGCTTTTTGTGGCGTATTGTCACAGTTTCAATGAGAAAGGTTGAAAAGCGCCATTGCCTAGGATAACTTGTAGGTTTAGTTAAAGGACATTGTGGAGCTAGACATACCAAAGTGGGAAATGAAGCCAACTCTATTCTCTCTGGATGAATAACTTGATTGTATAAAAGATGGGGAGCTGCTGTGCCTTGAATCCTTTTATGGATCTAATCAATGTTATTAAGCTACTCTTTCTTTAAATTTTTAATTGTGACTCAGTAATAATAAAGATCCAACAAACTCAGTGATTGCTTTTATTATCCTTAGCTATTAACTCCCTTTCTGCGGAGAAGAACCCAAAAAAAGACAGGTGTCTACAAAAATGATGCCTAGACAGCAGAGGTAAAAAAGACATCGTGGAAGGCACTTGTTGCTGACAAGAAAACAGGTTGTAATTCAGCAAGTGCTTTGGCAAACCATGAGGACCACATGGAGTGTGTCAAAATGTACCTAGCAGAAGTCTGTCTGCGAGCAGCCTGCATACAGGCAATTATATTAGACATTGGCACCAAGGGACAAAATCAACCTCAGAGGAGTTAATCAAATATAGCTCAAGACACATGTTGTGAAATTGCCTCAAGAAATGGGCAAGCAGCCAATAAAACATAAGGCAGCATGGTCAGAAATGAGTTGTGTCATGGCCTAACATATGGGACGAAAAAGAATCAGAAGAAACTCCTTCTCTGTCTCAAAGTCTGACACAAAGGATAAAGGTATGTCGTATCCATCTCCTTTTCTAAGTGCCTGAGTATTTATAATGTGCTTGTCACAGAGTGAAGTGCTCCCAATACAA